>CM052330.1:15571407-15595862 GCA_028455615.1 Lasioglossum zephyrum | reverse complement strand
GTTCGGCAAAAGTCAAAGAACACTGTCCCTGGCGCATAAATGTCCCTCGGCAGACCCGTGCTAGGGACTTATATGGATAAAATACTGTATCTCGTATCTCGCAGCAAGAATCGATCCACCTTGTAAATCTGTACCTTCCCGGTTTTCGCACAAAGTCTTCAATTACCGAGATCTTTCCGGCTCTTTGAAAATAGCCGTCTGAATCGACGTTCCTTTGATTCGTTAGCTTCCAGCAAAGATTCGCGTCGCTGATTGTTTGCTTTCGTTTTAAAGCGGCGAACGTTCTGCTGAGCGAGATGGGCGACGTAAAACTGGCTGACTTCGGTGTGGCGGGACAGTTGACCAACACGACCAGCAAACGAAACACTTTCGTCGGGACGCCGTTCTGGATGGCGCCGGAAGTGATCAAACAGTCCGCCTACGATTCGAAGGTAATTACGCTGTTCCAATAAGACCGTCGTTTCCCGGAAGCATCGGCTGTTTTTTTACACCGTGCAATTCCGTGACCGCTGTTTGCTCCGATCGAGTCACGTGATCCGGCTGATTTCATTTGAAAACTTTACTTTGGACACGGAGATTTAACCTTCTTACTACTCCGCATTCGTCCATATCGACCGACTCTTGGGGAACCTAATTCGTCTCCTTCCGATCACTGTCACAGTCGAGTCGTCCAGCAATTTTTACCAGAAAATCTTTGCTCATGCTGGAAAATCAGTCTTTTCACTAAAGCCTTCAGCTCGAAGATGTATTCATCGCTCATTTAACGTAACTGTCAGAAATCGGACATTTCTCTATGGCGGTGCATAGGATGGTACCTGACAGAATGCTCGCGAAGAGGTCGCGCAGTCGTTAGCGTCCGATTAGCACCCCGCCGTCAGTTAACCGTAGTAACGGGTTGTTCCGCAGGCTGACATTTGGTCGCTGGGCATCACGGCGATCGAATTGGCCAAGGGAGAACCGCCGAACAGCGAGCTGCATCCCATGAGGGTGCTCTTCCTCATACCGAAGAACAATCCCCCGCAGCTAACCGGAAATTACACGAAGCAGTTCAAGGAGTTCGTCGAGGCCTGTCTGAACAAGGACCCTGAGAACGTAAGTCGATCTCCATCCGGCTACGTGCTTGTATCGCTCCGTTAATCCCCGTCGTTGTCGCTACTCGGCTTCGATCTAGAGCGTCTATCCTCGTCGACGATCGGTTCGACGATCTTCTATCGATATCGAATTTCTTTAACGAAACGATTGTCGGTGAGATAAGGACAACCTTCGTTCTTCTCGTATGTAACATATCGTTATTCCGTCCGGTGCAGAGGCCAACGGCGAAAGAGCTGCTCAAGTTCCAGTTCATCAGGAAAGCGAAGAAGAACTCCTACCTGATCGACCTGATAGACCGGTACAAAAAGTGGAAGTCCCAGCGCAGCGAGGAATCCGAGACGGAGAGCGAAAATTCGGACTCGTGAGTGCCAGCGCGTCCCTCTAACGTTCCCGGCACGGTTGACCTACATTGAATAGAGGCTTCAAATCAACTTTTCTTCCAGGGAGGAATCGAAGCAGGACAGCGACATGGACGAGCCCTGGATAATGACGGTGAAAGGTCCCCACGGGATGAAGGGTCCTGTGGTGCCCATGCTGCCACTGGACGAGCAACCAGCTTCGTTGACCCTAACACACACGACCAACCATAATCAGCAGACTAAGCCGCAGGCGAATGGAGCGTCGAGGTCCCCACCTAAGGACTCGACGTTGAACCATTACAGAAGCGAGTCGACGGAGTCTGCCCGCGATGGCCAAGCGAAACACACGCCGGTAAGCTGCTAGTCTCGCGAAACCGCGATTAAACCCGGCCAGCCAGCTTTGGGAGCTTGAACCTATTGGTACTCCCTCAGCCATCGGCCGTAGCCATCATTAGAGAGATCCTAGTCTTCTGCCGTATAGTTTTCGAGATAACAAGCTTCGTCTTT
Source organism: Lasioglossum zephyrum (assembly GCA_028455615.1). Classification (NCBI taxonomy): domain Eukaryota; kingdom Metazoa; phylum Arthropoda; class Insecta; order Hymenoptera; family Halictidae; genus Lasioglossum; species Lasioglossum zephyrum. The sequence goes on along the minus strand of CM052330.1, from coordinate 15,593,904 downwards.
GCAGCGTGGGCTTATCAAGCCGTGTCGCAAAGCCGTGAGGACAGAGTTTGCTCTATCGTTGGAGGCTGTGTTGTGTTTTATAGCCCACTCTGTGGAACTGACCAACTGGTTAGAGTATCGATATCGAATCTCTGAAACGTTAATCGTGTTTTCCAGTCCCGACCGCACGAGGCTGCGCCACCGCCGCCAGTGGACACACGAGAGAAGCGGGACGATCGCGACTACAGGGACTTTGACAGAGACTCCTCGACGAGGCTGAAGAAGATCCGCGAGATCATAGAGAGAAGGGACAGCAGAGACAGCAGAGATAGCAGAGACAGTAGGGACAGGGGCGAGGCCAGGGACAGAGGGGACAGAGGGGACAGAGAAAAATGGGATAGAGAGGAGGTCAATGCTTTTGAATTGAGGAGAGCGGACTACAGGCCAACGGAGAACAAGCAGAGACCCAGGAGCTCGCAGGAGTTGAAGCATCCGCGAAGCGCGATCCTCTCCGGTGTCGTCTTACCCCTCCTTTCCGAGGTAAATATCCTCTCTGATCGAGACTCCCTGCGGGGAACTATTCCGGATAAGTCAACGACCGGTAGAAGCGTAAAAGGTTAGACTTCGGTACAGTCCCCCACGAGGTCTAATCTTTTCAACTCCCGTCGGCAAAGCGTTTCCTTCTTGATCCAATGCCCGCAGCTGGAGGCAATCCTGCAGGGCGATAGCGCCGGAAAGATAAGATGGATATACCTTTTGTTCCTCCTTATTTGTTCCAGCTTCAACGGAAGCATCAATATTCGACAAGAGACAATAACGGCGAGGGCGGAAGCAGCATTAGCAAGAACGGAGGCGCGATAGAGGAGTTGCGCAGCGCGTTTGAAACGGCGGAGCGCAACTCGCCGGGGATGACCGAGACCCTCGTCAGCGAACTCCTCAAGTCCTTACTTCCTGCCAATCACTCGGAAGGGCGGCTGTCCATGCTGATGGAGAAGGTCAGTCTCAGGTAACGATCATCCCTTTACTTCCGCAAATGTTATTCAACCAGTGGATTAAACAGAATCTAAAGATGTGTTCACAGTGAAGCAAGTTCAAGTTTATTCGGTTGCTTCAGCGTGAAAATTGCTTAAGAGAAGGCTTCTGCGAACCCCTTTAGAAAACTGCGATTTTTAACCTGCAAAAGCACACTACCTTTCCGTGTAATCTGGTTCGAGACAACCAGACACAATGATTGTACGAAACACGGTGCACGAATGTCACATTAATGCCACGAAAATTAGACAACGGTTCGCGAGATCCTGGTGTGCCGTTGCAAGGTTCGGATGAAAATCGCAGTCTAGTCAGGAGGTGTAATCTGGACATGTTTCATTGCAGTACGACCGTTGTGCTTGTTTCCAGGGATACGTAGGGACGCGAGAGGGCGAGGGTTCGCAAGAGAATGTGGTCCGAGAACATCTTGACGTTGTAACGACTCGTTAATTCTCGTTTATCAGATTTATTATTCCGTTGCGAGTCGGTACGTTGTCGACGAGTGCCGGGTCCGAACGTGAGAGAGGAAGCTAGAAGAAGAACGTCGCTGCAACGGCCCGGACAGTGTTTTTTCTTTTCCCCTGCGGTCTGCGGCGAGCAAAACGACGACGGAGCAGTTTCGTTTCGCTCTCAACGTCCCCCGACAACAGCCACGGGCAGACACGAGACGTTCCAGCGGCGCTTCGCGACGCGATTTAGTCCGATATATATATATTATATATGTATATTGATTTCCATTTCATCGACGATTCCGTTCGAGAGTAACAAAGAGCGAGAGAGAGGGAGAGCATGAAATAGAAAGTATGATACAGAGAGAGAGAGAGAGAGAATAAGTTCTATCTAGATCTATCCGCTAGAGTAACAGAGTTGTACCATCCAATCGCCGCCTCGCGAGGCGACAGTTACCGTTTTAACTCCCGAAGACATTAGCCCCTCACTATCCCACCCAAAAGAAAAAAAGAAATGAAACGATCGTTAACAAACCGTTAGTATATTTGGGGAAAAAAATACGACGAAGAAAAAAAGAAATGGATAAACGTAAAAGATTTAAAATGTGCAAGATGTAGGTGATAGTCGAGAAATATTTTTGCAAATCATGCAGCCACCCGTTTGGAATTCTTTGTACGTTCTTCGTGTTTCGGTATCGACGCGCGACCTCGAGAGCAAACTGGGAAGACGCGTAGCGTGTGTGATAGTCTCAGCCAGTGTCTGACGGATAGAGAAGAAAAGGGTATTTCGTTGACGGAATCTTGCCTCATTGTAGATACATCCGGAACATGCACTATACATCATCTTCCCAGAGTATATATGTGGTAACACGTACAATTTAATAATTTATTTGTGGAAAAAGGAAATAGGACTAAGTTTACAAATAGTTGCGCGAATAAAAGATAACAGTTAAACTACTGATTACTAAATTAATAACAACGACTATTCAGTTCCAAACTCTCGACTTCCCACCCTCAACTTTCCACCGACGACTCAAAGACTCTCTGACTACGACTGCATTCCCCTAACCGATCCCTTTTGGAAACGAAAACACAGTTATCACCAGGCTTGACCCATCCATACTTTTCGAACATGTTCAATGGACCGGAGGCCCGTCGTCGCTCGCAATCCAACGCTGGTCAATGTCGCTTTCCTTTCTATGGCTTTTTTCCCGGTCCTTGCCGCGTGAACGACCCAAAACTACACCTAAAAATCTATGTCTTAAAACTATATACCGGGTGCCCGAATATTCCCGATACCACATATATATATAAATATATAGATAGATATATATTATAGACGTGTTCTAAATCGCATCGGTAACCAGACCAGTAGAGACGTTATTTATTTAAAACGATTTCAAACGGTGGAACGAGAGAGTGAGAGAGAGAGAGAGAAAGTGAAAGAAAGCGTGCTCGGCAGCCAGACAAAGAGATAAAGCGTTGTTCCCTTGAACTCGAGCGTCAACGCGCGTTCCCGTTGCTTCCCGCGTTTAGTGCACGTTCCGGATTCAGCAGGGGGGATGTCGAAGGAAGAAGGGTGCCTCCGATACACCGGAGGCTTTGTACATATGTATGTAGCACGATAAGATAGTCTTATTGTTCTGATGATCGACGTCTCTGCCACTCGGTTGCGCAGCTCCGCAATACGATCTCGTTGTAACCGCGTTTGTAGCACTATTTTGCCGACCGCGTGACCAAGCTGACAGCTGAGGAGATGATAGTCCGTCGGCTCTCTCGGACGAGGTGTCAAAGGATATACAGTATTTTATTAGCCACTATAGTCGGCGCGAAATCTCTTGACGGCTCAAGGCCGCTGTCTTCCCTCCTTCTCCACCATTCCACCTCCTCGTTCTTCGCTCGGACTCGCGATCGTAAACACCGGAACTGGGAAGAATGCTTGAAACTTAAGCCTGTGGACTCGAAGAAATTTTAATTCGAAAATCAATACATTTTTTAAACCTAGGTCAGTTTTATTATATACATTTGGCACATAAAATTGATCTGTTTTCTCATACAACGGTAGAATTTTCAACCGGGCGACTGTTCTGGGACGAGCGAAATAAAATGTGGCGTAAAAGAAGGAAAGAATTTTACTGGAACGACGAGTTGACTTATCGTCCCCGGTTAAAAGACACGTTTCCCAGCGATCGCGCGTAAGTTCGCCTATCTCTGATGCAAAGGTAGAGGCGAATGCATGCGTAGGAAAGGAGGAGGCGTGAAAATCGCGGTAGATGGGGGCGGAAGCGATCTCGAGCCGCGCGACTGGGTTTGCCTGATTCCAGTTTCGAGGGAACTAGCAGCGATACTTGTCGAATAGTCGGAGCGAACGGTGGCGCGAACCACGCAGAGAGAAACAGCTTTCTTTTTCCTCGAGCTAGAGAGTTCTTCCACTAGATCGCCCGGGTAGAGTTCTTAGTCGAGCCGTTCCACGATCGAGCCTGAGCTGTGATAACTTCCGCGGGACGTCGGCACTTCATCCACGTTGTTTGTAAACTAATGTATTTTATAAAGTATATTATATATATAGAGAGAGAGAAAGAAAGAAAGAAGAGATTCCTCGTGAGAACGGAGAGACGGAGAAACGAAAGCGACTAAGCAGTCATCATCGCGTGTACATACAGGGTGGTCGCGAACGAAACGAACGGGAGTATCGACAGCGGACACGGTTCTTTCTTTTATTTTATGTTGTTTTTTCGCGACATGGTTCGCGGGCCACCCTGCCACGGAAGATTCCCACGGCGAAAGGTGGAACACGGGTGTCACGAGTGAGCGAGAGAAAGCGAGAGAGAGACAGAGCGTTCAGCGAGGGTGGAATTAGCGTAAACAATTGTAACGAGATATAGTATTAATTGCCAGGAAAATGAAGAAGCGAGAGAGCGAGCGAGAGTGAGAGAGAGAAAGGTGATGACGAGAGACCTAACTATCGTAAGCCCGCGAGTACATGTTACGTAGTTGCGTTTATTCCAGTCAGCGAGACGGCGAACGAGAGAGAAGGAGAGAATCGATCGTCGTCCACGAAGAAGGGGACAGACGAGCGTTCAGAAAAAATCGTGGAACACCTTCGATCGCCGCTCTATCACACTCCCCTTTCGTTCTCTCTCTTCTCCGACTCGTTTTCTCCTACCGCCCGTGAACATTATTCTTTTCTTTTCCTTTGTTTCGCTTCTCCTCGAACCGAGAGAAAGAGAGAGAATGGGACACCCGAGAACAGGAGGATTTTTAAACTACTTCTCTTTTCCTTCTTTTTTTTTAGTTGAATTATCCCTTAGTTATCCCTACACTACACTCTATTACCGTTAATATTATGGATTTATCGTCTTATCGTTGTTTCACCGTTGGGTTAGGATTTCTTTTCGATGACTTTTACAACGGTCGCTACCCCCAGTCATCCTCATAAAGCTGCCATAAAACGCTTACCGGCTACGCTCTAATAAAGACACTCTGAAAACTCGAAAGGTTTCAACGAATTCTCTTCCCGCATCTCTTCTTCCGATCCCTGCAACGAACGACCGCCACCACTCTCGCTAACACTCCCTGTTCCTTCGAGCTACCATCGAACTACTCGGTCGACGCGTTCGCTGCCATCGTGGATGGAAATTCTGTGGTTGCGAGGAAGAACGACGCGTGTAATAAATTCATAAAATTTCAGTTTATACATAAATGGAAATGTCAAAGCATTAGTGATGAAAACTTTAAAGCGTTCTTCCTGATAACCTGAGAATTCTGAAGCAGAACGAAGAGATAGTTGTCGCATAATCGCTGTGTGGCAGCGGATGCGTTTAGGGTAGCATCGTTTGACTGTCGGCGCTGCATCGAAGGCTCTACAAGCCGGTGATCGAACGCGTGGCTGTGTAAGCGGTGTGTTTTAATTTAAGGGGGATCCGTGGCGTAGCGGTCGGTCTTGCGTGTCCGGATCGTGTCGCGATCATCGATCGTTCCTTCGTTCGCTCGTCGGAAGCCGTGGCCGTTCTTCGAAAGTATCATCGTGTCTCCCCCGCGATTCAATAATAGCAATAAATTAGTCAATTCAATCGTAAACTGCCACTGTTAACGCAACTCCACCCCCTTTCTTCTGATACTCGACTGCGAGAGTATCGAGCGGCATCCTCGAACTCTCAAAGGGTGTTCAAGGTTATTAACGGCTAAATTATTCGCGTGTCCGCATGGTCGTACGTAAAAACGCTATAAATAGACTGCGGATTTTATGCGCTGATAACGCGCACGGTCTCGCTCGCGCCGAGCAAAATGGTAATCCTCGGCGAAAACAGTTTCGTTTGTTTGCTCGTCGCGTGTCGAAAGTCCGCAGTCTGTGAAACGCGTGCTCCTTTCGTTTTCCTATTTTCCCTCTGTTTTCTATGAACGTCAACGACGATCTTCTCTTCTAAATAAAAAAATCGTTTCGCAAACGGGTGGTCGCGACGGAGCTGCGATTTCGAACGTTGATTTCCGCGGTGAGGAAGAAGAATCGAGAAACACGCGAGCAGAACCGTTTCTCTTAGCGATCTCAGAATGGAAAACCGCTGACGAATATTCGTAAACACCGCACCACGTTCAATCCGAATTACGTGTCCTACGGTAACCAGCACTCTTCTTTGTATTATATTCTTAGCTATTATCCATAAACTATTCAGCGTTATAACATCGTGGTAACAATAATAATAATAATAATAATAATAATAAATAAACGACAACTATCGACGTAGAATATAAATATATATATAAATATATATATTTTTTGTATTTTACTTCTACCTTGGCTGCATTGGACTGTATTATATTGATTGTATGTGGCATGCCGAGGGCGTGTACAAATACGAAATAAAGATCAAATAAATGACGATCGACAGACGGTTCTCTGTGCTGGCTTTCTCGGCGTAGAAAATCGATCTTGTTCCGGTGGTTCGCGATCATCGATTTTCTATTTCTAGTCCCCATGCCCCGACCATTTATGGATCGCGTGCGCCCGGTGAATCACTAGATCGGTTCTCGAACGGAACAATGCGAAGTCGAGCGTCTTCCCGCGGTCGTAAATGGAAGAGAATCTTCGTCAGCGGGTCGCGAGCTACGCGTGGGGTTGTCACGTGCTTCGCGAACCTGTCACGCCTTTGCCGCGACACGAGGCAACGTCGTCTTGTGCAACGTCTCGATTCAATTTTGCCTTGATACCTCGGAAAGATGGTAGAGTTTACCAGTAGCCCTCCCGTGCCGAGCCTAGGGGTTACCTCACCAGGAAATTGAGCAACCGAATAATACGAGTCGTTCTGAGAATCGACTCTCTTTGCCAATCGATTTCCATACAATCGGCTTCGAGAATTTGCGGGTGCGCGAAGGATGGAAATTAGGACGGGTCCTTCTGGAAATTAACTGTTTGTAATCAGAGCTATTTTAACTCGAAAGTGACACATTTCTGCCGACCTAGAAAAATTTCATTTTACATGATCTCCTCGTGGATATGAAATTGATATAGTACTTCACGTATAAATGGTTAGCAATTGAAGTGGTACCAACACATAATCCAAACAATATTTTTAATAAATATTCCGTTTTGTCGATCGTACAAATTAATAGAAATTAGTTTATGATATCGGCGCACAGGTTCGATCAAAGAAACAACAAAGCAATTTTGCAATTTATAAAATTTTTCTCAACGTTTCGATCCGATTCTGGACCCTTTTCAAGAGAATTTTGCGTCTGAAAAATACTAAATGTTGTACTAAATGTTTCAAAAGATCAGAAATAACTGTAAATTAAATTTTCATCGTACTTGCTATGTGTAAATTCAGTGCCGGAACTAGGGCGTGGAGAAGATGGCACCTGCCACGGGCGCAACGCATACATATCTCGTGGTAGCGTTATACCAAATTTTATATTTACATGCAGCGCAAAGGCACGAATTATTAGAAAATATACGAATTATCGCTTGTAAATGTATATTCTAACATAGTCACAGCTTTGAGAATATTCTTGTGCATGCCTGTGACGACAGCTACAGGCGAACGTTCCTTCAGCAAGCTGAAGCTTATTAAATCATATCTGCGCTCCTCTTTGGGTCAAGAACATTTGGCGAATATGCCTATTTTGTCAACTGAGAAAGAAATGGCAACCCAACTCAATTACGATGAAATAATCGACCTATTTACGGAAGCGAAGTCTAGAAAAAAGTCTAGAATATAAATAATCTATTACTAAAAATTTTGTAAAGGCTTATACATTTATACGTATGTTGCATTCATTGATAATAATTATACGATATGGAAAAATATTTTAGTTCAATATATTTTCCCATTATACTACATAAATGGGGGGCGCATGGTAGGTTGTTGCCACAGGCGTCGAAGCGGCTAGTTCCGGCTCTGTGTAAATTATCAACGTTTTTGCGTGTCACTGTATTCCACGATATTGAGAACTAAACTGAACCATGTGAGCGTTCGGAGAGAACCAGTACAAAAAACAGTAACTTCCCTATAGAATCGGGAAGTTAACAAAGGAACAACGTATATTGGGGAATAACCAATCAGACACCATGATCGAAACATTTTGAAACATGTAGTACAACATTCAGTATTTTTCAGACGCAAAATTCTCTTTCGGATCGAAACGTTAAGAAAAATTTTATAAATAGCAAACTTGCTTTGTTGTTTCTTTGATCGAAACTAAGCGCTGATATTATAAACAAATTTCTAATATTTTCAATAATGGTACAGTAATTTTTAGTGAAGTCTCTCGGTTCAGACAGTCTTGAAGAATGAGAACGGTGGTACCTTGAACGTTACCAGGTACTTAAAAGTAGCTCGATGCCGAAGTGTCCCGATGGGTTCCCGCGCGTAGCGATTGAATAGCGACTTCGGAGGAAGCCCGGTCGATAACTAGCCCCGCGAGGAGGCCCGCGTAGATTGCCAAAACGCGAGGATGCAGTGGCGTACAGCGCAGGTCTGTTCTCGGGCGGGCGGGCAAGGTGAGAGAGGCAAGGCGAGGGGCGTCGCGTCGCCTGGTATCGCGTCGGGTCGTAGCAAAGCGAATTCCTCGACGCATCTCTCGATGCAGTAGTTGTCGGCGTCCCGCGGGTGGTCGCGATCGAATAGAAAGAGAAAGCGAGAGAGAGTCAGGGGCGGGAGAGTGGTTGTCGAGAAGTAGCGGATGGATCCGAAGGGCGCCCCTGTCTGTCTGGCGATTTTGCTGTACGCTCCTGCAGGTGTCAGGGAAAAGTAGAGGTAAAGGGTGGAGAGGGCGTCGAAGTTCGCGGGAACGCGAAGTGCCGATTCGTGTGCGCGGTCCCTTGACAGCGATCAGCGAAAACAGGGAGGCGCGGGCCGAGCTTCAGCGAGGTTTCGGGCTGCGTGTTTGGAGGGCGACGACGCCCACAATCGAAGGTACGGATCAACGATAGAGGCGAGACAGTGTCGGGAAAAAGGTCCTCGGGAATCCTGGCACGTCTCCAACGACGGCACTCTTCGCTCTCGACGGCCGCTGACCACTGGCGACGCTTGTCCGATGTCAGGACAGCAGACCGCGAAGTGTGTCGTTGCTATTTTCAAGTAGTACGTATTCAACACGCTGCCCGGGCGGCCTCGCGGGCTTACGGTAGCGCTTGCAAGCTTCACGCCGCCCGTTCTACGATTTACGTTTTGTTCACGCTACGCTCAGCTCCATAAAAGCTTCTCGAGCACGCGCGACCCATCGCACAGCCACGCCGCTCGCCCACGATTCCGACACGATCGCCACACACAGTCCGATTGATTCCGTTCTAGGCGCGACAACCGGCTAGATGCGTCCGGCGCGCACGTGCTCGACACGACACTTCCTCGCGCCTCGATCAGCCCGCGATTAATCCGCTCGTCGCCTCCTTTGATCCGTACTTTAGTTCTTCACTCCCATAAAACGTTCTCTCATTGTCAAATGAATGTCCTTCTTGTTACTCAATCATTAGTAATCGAACAACATTCATTTGTCAGTAGTGCAACGTGAAAACGCTGTCACTCCTTTGATCCATGATCTTATCCTTCGATGACACTCGATCGTCTAAATAACAGGTAATTGTTGGTAACGATAGATTAATCCGCTCGTCGCCTCCTTTGATCCGTTCTTTAGTTCCTCACTCCCTTAAAACGTTCTCTCAGTGTCAAATGAATGTCCTTTTTGCTACTCAATAATTAGTAATCGAACAACATTCATTTGTAATATAAAATAAATTTGTGATTTCGGCGCAAGGTTCGATCATTAGTAACAGCAAGTGTGCAAATTTATTTTAATTCCACGTTGCGATCCCTGTATGGATCATCTTCAAGAGAGACATTTTTGTGTCTAAAAATTAATATATTTATAGTAAAATTAGTAAATAGTAAAATAGTATATTACATTTTTGATCGAGAAGAATTTCATTTATTCATTTGTCAGTCGTGCAACGTGGAAACTCTGTCACTCCTCTGATCCATGATCTTATCCTTCGATGACACACGATCGTCTGCTAGCTAAATCGTCTAAAGAACAGGTAAATTGTTAGATGACGGATCAGCCATTGTTGGTAACAATTCCGTCGATAGGTGATAAAGCTGTTGTTGCGTGGCAGGAGGCTGAGCTAGCAAATCCAAGTATTAGGGCCATGGGGAAGGGTGGTTGATAGCTTCCGGAGCCCGTACAGCTTCGAAAGCTTGTTAATTCGCGGCCACGACCGGTTTCAAGTCGGAAACCGGAGTTCGACGACTTCGGAGATCCTCGTTGGCTCGTATAATCCGTTCGGAACGATGCGCGATCACGCTCGCGGAGAAATCGTGTTCGGGCCGCGGTTGTCCCGCGACAGCTCTTCTCCCGTCGAACCGACGATTAAATCGAATGGTCCTCGGTTCTCTGATCGCGGACGAGTTTTCACGAGCGAGGGAAAGGCAAGTTCGTGTCGGTGGAAAACTGTCGATCAAACCGATCCCGCGGGGACGATGTTTAGTTTGGTCGCGAGGACCGGTAAAGCGTGACGACGATGCACGGTCGCCCATAGTCCGTGCTTTAATTACTGATTTTTTCTCTCCGCTCCAAAAAGCCACCGATGTGTGATACTGCCTTTTGTGTGCTGGCCGACACGATACATACGGGATACACGGGGGGCCTTCTGTGTGCGCGCGTAAAGCGCGACCAGCACGGCGGGTACCTCAAAGCCGACAGTGAATCGCCGCGGGCCGCGGAGCGCGGACAACTCCGCGCGAACACGCTCGAAAACGCCGCTCGAAACCACCCTTATCGTTGCCTGTTCGCGCCATCGACCGTGCGACTATCGATTCGTCACCGCGCCACTGGAAACGCTCAACCTTCTTATTAATAATTCACCCGCAACACTTCAACCTTAACCTGTTAACCAGTCGATCGTTCGAGACACGAATAAAATCGATAGGCGATAAAGAGTCGTCCCCATCGGTCAACAGGTTGTCGCTCTTCCTAGATCATCGATGATCCCGCAACATCTTCAATCTCCCTCGAATCCTCCTTGAATTCTACTTTATTCCACGATCACCCAGCTGAAACGTTCTCCCAGTGTTTGCCGCGCGTTATTCTAGCCGCTCGATTCCTACCCGAGACCGTTACGAATTCTCAATGGAATTAAACACGGTAACACCAATTAAGTGAGTTATTAACCCTTACGCTACGCCGCGAAGCGCGAATTAACAACGCCGGTGCCGCGATCGGCGTTTCGTAACTGTGGTAACAGTTCCCTCGTGGTAACGTAAACAGACGCGCAACTTTTAAGTACAGGACTAACGAGGTAACAATGTAGTTACACCCTGCCACACTGCTCAAAACATTGTCACCGCGATACAACATGGATTAGTCCAGGATCCAACGTACATTTTTACAATTGATTACTGTCAAGCTAATTTTCCGTGAGTAGCTTCATTTTGATGAGACGCCCAACTTTTTCTCTTAAAAATTCTCGATTTTGGTAGCTGACAGGGGTAGCAGGAATAAAATATGTCGATTTGACGATTCTCAAAAATTTATTACTAACTGGTTTTTTTTTGTTAAATCTCAAGATAATTATCTAAATTATTCGAAAAAATATTTGTCCTATAAAATCTATCCTAATATGAGATTGAAACTCTTACGGAGATTTTATAGATCGTTTCTGTCCTGGGACTGGTCAGCGAGTTTGGCTCGACGGTGAGGAGACGCTCGAGTTCGCTAGTGAATCCGTTGCATCGGAAATTATTCTGCACTTTCTTTTCTAATTAGAAGATGCGTCTCGGAACACAGACGGCGCTCGGTTGCAATTATGAAGATCCGTATAGTCTCGCGCGCGCGGGGATCGACGCAAGCTCGCGCACTCGTCGGAATTAATTAGCGACTTAATTGCCGGGAGTATCCCGTGCGCTGGCTCGTACCATCGGGAGCTTTCGAGCGTGTCCGCATCGGTGGAAACCAGTGGAAACGCGCCGCGGGTTTTGAACAGTGACAATTCGAGCGAGCGAGCCACGCGAACAGAAGAGAACGGTCCCAGCACGGCGCTAGGTCTCTCGAACGGAACAGGCAAACTCGTTTCTTTACGCTCTTCTACCCGCGAAATACGATTCCCCGTCGCTCCGAAAGAGATCCCTGAAAACGCGCTGCCGTAAATCCAACGCCGCGTAAAGCGATCCTCCTCCGAGAGGAAATTAACACGCGAGGAGCACGAGTTTCCGCGACGATACGCGTTTCAATTCGAAGGAAACTCGAGGACCGTCGTAAATCCATTCGTTAGTGTCGTGCCTGATCTCGAGGATCGCTTAACCCTTAGCACTCGAATTGTGACTCTGAGACAACCTACTAAAACTTGCTGTATCATCATTCAAAATTATTGTACGAGTTATTATACGAATTTCATATCCATAAAATTTTTAAAATCATAGGGGATGGAAATATTCTAGGTCGGAAGAAGTGTTTGATTTTCGTGTTGAAGTTGGTCCGAGTGCCAAGGGTTAAATCGCGGAGCCAGGTTCATCTTGGAGAACAGTTGTGTAAGAGTAAAGATGTAAGGTAAAGAGTAAAGAACTATAAGTATTTATTGAAGAAAGCCTCTCTTTTCATGTCAGCTGTTTGTTTATGCTGTTGGTTACGTTTTCAATCGATGCATCGTATCGATTAACTCACGCAATACACATACGATACACACGTACAAATACAATCGAACATACACATCTATCTATCTATCTTTTATCTTGTATATATAAAAACGGAGTTCTGACTAACTCACTTATCAACGCTCAGGCTAAACCCTTGGCCCTAGAAAGCTGAAATTTTGCACAGAGGTTTCCTTTATATTTTTTAATATTACAATTTAAACTAAAGTTACCTAGGTTTCCTTTATGATCTATACAAGGGATAAGAAATGATATTTCGAAATTCAACTCCTAAGGGGGTGAAAAGGGGTTGCAACGTTTGTATGATTATTATTTTGTTCTTAGTCGGATTTGCATGAAACTTGGTCTTAATGCTCTCTGATATAATTAATGAAACACTTATTTCGGCATTTTACAAATTTCAAGCCCTAAGGGGGTAAAAATTTTGTTCGTGGTCGGATTTAATTGAAACTTGGTTTTAATGCTCTTTGATATAATTAATCAATCACCTATTTCGGCAATATAAAAAATTCAACTCCTAAGGGAATGAAAAGGGGTTGCAACGTTTGTATGAGGAATATTTTGTTCGTGGTCGAATTTAATTGAAACTTGGTTTTAATGCTCTTTGATATAATTAATCAATTTTAAATATTTCGGCAATTTAAAAAAATTCAACTCCTAAGGGAATGGAAAGGGGTTGCAACGTTTGTATGAGGAATATTTTGATCGTGGTCGGATTTACATCATACTTGGTCTTAATGGTCATTGTTACAATCTGAATGGGGTGAATGAGAGCTTAAAAGGTTTTATGGAGAATCAATATCAATTTTCGTGGACATTAAACAGTTTCCTGTGCGAGTAAAGCGGCGGGGAAAACTAGTATACAAATACAATTGAACACATACAAAAGATTTACAGAATCTCGCTCCTACAGTTGGTTGTACCGAGATCCAGTGATAGCTTCGACCATTATGGATTAACAATCTCTCGATAACTATGTCGTACTGGTCAGCGAGACTGTCTCAGAAGGCGATGGCAACGCTAGTTCGCGACTGGCCGACCAGCCCCTCTAATCCCCTTACCAAGGGTTGTGGTCTGCCACTGCAATCCTATAAATTCCAGCGGCGCGGCGACGCTAAAGCCCCAGGGGTCCTGTGTCTACCAAGTAGCACAGTTTCGTAACGATCGCAGCGCGACGGACCAGAGATTGTGTCAGATTTTCGAGGAGATCCGAGCGACCGGCTGTCTCGGAAGTTGACGCTCGCATTGTTCTCCCGGTAGTAATTGACCGTTGCGCAATCCCCGGAGTGAGAATGGTCAGCATCTGGGGTGTCGCGCGCGCGCGTTGACAGAGAAAAACGACGGGATGTTTAATGTGGCTCGTTATTTAGGAAATTGGGGCCGCCTGTTCGCAGCTTGACGCGATCCAGGCCGGAGATACGTCGCGAGTGAAACCACACGAACGAGCACACGAACTGTAGAAACCACTCTGCGAAAAAGAGAGAGAAAAGCTCGAGGCAACGGCAGACGTCTCCGAACAGGTTCCCCGGGACTGTCCACGGTGTACACCGGCCGAACATTTTTTCCATCGTAACAGTGTCGTCGCGATCACGTATTTCTCTATCGAAACCGCATCCGCGTACGTTTCTCCTACGCTCTAGGAGAGTTACCATCGATCGCGCTTGTGCAGTGATCAATTACCTAGCTTCGAAGAGGGCCGGTGAATCGTCGATCCGTGCAACGTCAGACACGATCTTGCGCCAGCGGATGAGCGTGATTCTAGTGGAATGAATGGACGTGACCAACCTCGACGAGAGAGAAAGAGAGAGAGAGAGAGAGAAAACGAGACGGTAATAGCTGTGCCGGGAGCACGTGCCTCCTGAATCGAAGAGGACTCGCGATAACCCGGTATGTCAGCGCGTGCCAAACGATCTGAGGAGTCGACCGTTATGATGTGCCACGCCGGCGAGAGGACTCCGGACAGAAACGGCCCGGGAGGATTCCGAGACTATTTTCAGAACGTTCGAGACAATCACCGCTTCTGAAAGAGAGAAAAGAAAAAGTGTGGACCGTCCGACACGTAGTCGATAGTCGATAGAAGTGACAACGGGGCCGGGAGGAGAGTAACGACGACGTAAAAATTCCTTTTAACTATTTTTATAATCGACGAGCGCAGTCGCGCGCGAACTCACGCCAGAGGAAGATGGACAGGAGACCGAAGATCGAGGTGGTCCGCGTGCCTTCGAACGAACGCGGCAACTTCCGGTCCCTGGATGGTGTCCGCGGCAGCTACAGCCACATTCGCGTGGGCACGTACTGCCCGGAACCGGAAGTCAAACTGGTGGTTTGCGACAGCAAGCCGCCGATCGAACAGTCTCGGAAGTTTAAAAGGTACGCTTGCTTTGCTGCCTGCTAAGGGCTGTTACTTTTACGAAGCTTCGGCTCTTCTGTTTTCTTCGATCACCAATTTTAAATAAATAGATTAATATTTACGGCGCACAGGTTCGATCCTATGTTACTAACTAAGCAGCTTTGCAAATTAATATAACTTTTTTCAACGTTTCGGTCTAGTTTAAGACCATTTTCAAGAATATATAATTGCATCTGTAAAAATTAATCAATGTAAATTATATAATTCCGTGTTAAATCGACTCTTCTAAGTGAACGAAGAAGTTTCACAAGATTCACGAGAACGAGGAAACGCAAGATAAAACAAAATAGATAGATCTTTGTAATCTCCTAATAGTTTACTACGGAGGTTCGAGATTTGAAGCTTCGGAATCGCAACAGCCATACCCTCTACTGTTTCACACAACCTATTCAGTGAACTAACTGGTCGGTGTTTTTCAGGAGTTTAGGACCAGTCTCGAAACTGCTAAGACGTCGCCATCACGCCACATATCTCGCCACGAAATCCTGTGATAACATTTATACCGTGAATAGAAGTAGCAACTCGTTGGACTGGAGGGTTAGTCAGACCGTGAACGAGCAAAGTGAGAACTCTTTTTCTTTCGATTTTGACCGACAGCCAGTTCTAGTCTCGCGTGAAGAATTCCGCGATTGATGCAAGATGTGTTTCAGGCTTCCAATCCCGGCAGAGCGGCAGCCTGGATTGGCGAGTGGGAAGGTCCATCAACAAACTGCATTGGAGGGACACCACCAGAAGCGCGGAGCAGCTTTCCAGAAGCGGACCCATCGGCTCGGACCATCTACAAACACCTAGCACAAAGTATATTTTAGATATCTTCGTCTCGAATCTTGATCGAAAATTCATTCGCAACTCGTTCCTTTTAGATCGAAACTGATCTCGCTGCTGCGACGACTTTCTCCTCGCCTTTCGCGATCCGGCAGCAAAAACTCCTTGCAAGCATCACCGACAATCTGTCCATGGGTGCAGGTCGAGTTCTCCTCGGAATCGATCAACGAAGGGTTGCAGGAAGAGTCCCAGGAAGGCGACATGAGTTTCCAGAGGGAACTGCAGCTAAACGAGCTAAGGA
This sequence comes from Lasioglossum zephyrum, assembly GCA_028455615.1. Classification (NCBI taxonomy): domain Eukaryota; kingdom Metazoa; phylum Arthropoda; class Insecta; order Hymenoptera; family Halictidae; genus Lasioglossum; species Lasioglossum zephyrum. Next base: position 15,577,830 of record CM052330.1, on the reverse strand, counting down.
AACGCATGGCAGGGATACCTACCGCCTCTCAGGTGATTAACAAACTATACCGAGATTAATTGTAGAGATTATGACGTATCACGTTTCGTGCAATTGGAAGCAATCGATTACCCGGACGTTTGAGTCATCTGGAACGAAGACAAATCGAAGGCGTGTCCGCTAATGGCTTCCGCCTCGGTCAGTCCGAGCCGAGGCAACCATGATAATTGTAGTTTTATGTCTACTGAGTAATCTGTGAACAGTCCACGATTCTCTGCTATACTCCATCGACGTGTTTTGCGTGTCAGGTTACCACGAAAATCGTCAAGCATGGCGAAGAAGAAGAGGAAGGATCCTCTCGTCCCAGGATAGAAGTGCAGCGACTGGAAACTGACCCGAACAACTCCGGCAAATCGTAAGCTTACCATTTTGTTTGTACTTCCTTGTATCTCTCGAGCTTCCCTTGCACCGTACCAAGTACATAGATACTCTTGCATGCGCCCGGACTGCACCCAGCTAACGTGTTCCTAAGGGATAGCTATGTACAACACCCAATAAACGACTCAGTATGTTTTGTGCACTGTGGTTTTCTTAAGTAGCACGAATATCCTTGATCGTTTCCCCTAGAACGGTTCCAATTAGAAATGGCATCGAGTATACTTATGATACACTAATTTTATTCGGATCTTGAGTGAAAAATAATATATGTACTTTATCCCATCTCTAATTCCGATTAGACTTTAGTAGAGGTAGAAAAAATTTTCGAATGTCCGGTGATAAATACTGACAATTTTTATTAATACGAATACTATGTTACATTCGACGAGCAAACGATGCGCGCTCGCGTTTCATTGTACAATTCCCATCTAGCCAGTCGAGTTATTCGTAATATGTACAAATCAGATTGTAGAAATAACCTGTACAGTAATGATTCACGTATTTGTGGAGACGAGTAGTGCCTTGGTTTTTGTACACCAGACATAGATGGTTGCTCTTCATTGGCACGTGGATAAGTGCTCCTTCCTGTTCTGCAGGATCGACGTAGTCTATTGTGTCTTCCTCGGGCAAATGACTCGTCTGAAATTGTATGATCACATCCAGCGCCCCAACTTGGAGAACACTCGGATCGTCAATATCCACTTCTTGATCGGAACACTCTAGAGAGCAGTCTAGGGGATCCGATAAGTAGTCTCCGATATCCGATACGTCCGAGTCATCGGTGTCCAGTGACCTGGCTAATTTCTGCGGCAGAAGATTCTCTAATTTCAACAATGATGATTGCTGAGACAGGTTTTTCTTTCTTGCGCGAGTTGATCTTCCTTTTGGGGTCAGCTTCAGTATATCGTCATCGTTCATCTCTTCGTCTTCTTTATTGCTTGCCGAACTATTGCATCCTGATTCCTCGTTTCTTCTATCTTGACTACTACCCTCGTTTCTTCTATCATGGCTACTACCCTCGTTTCTTCTATCTTGGCTACTACCCTCGTTTCTTCTATCTTGGCTACTACCCTCGTTTCTTCTATCTTGGCTACTATCCTCGTTTCTTCTATCTTGGCTACTATCCTTATTACTTCTACTGGTCCTTGCAGTGTCCACCGAGTCCTCCATGTACTCGTAATTTTGGTGCACGCAATCGCAGTACGATTTCTTCCCGAGAGGCGAAACAGCCGACTCGGCGATCGCAGATCTATCATATATAAGCGTGTAGCAGCCTTTGGTCCACCTCTGCAGTTCAATTGTCATTTTCGGCTTCATGGTCTCCTTCTCTGGCACCAGGTCCAACTCCGTATACTCTTTCAGCAATTGGAACATCGAAATTGTCTTGAACATGTTGTAGAATGATTTCAAAAACTCCGGCAGGGTTTCTTCTTTTGCTACCTCGTAATTACGAATATCTGCTGGACCGACCTTCTGCCAGACGATCGTGTTCGACGACAAGTCCGTCACGATCTTATCGTAAACATCGTCTTTTAGAAAACATGACAAAAATGCGAAAGATTCTTGTTCCATATCCTGTTGGACTTCTTTGACAATTCCAGGGAACAAGTAACACGTTTTTATCCAAGTGCCCAGTAATACCCGGTTGTTTACTGGTTCTATATAGGCTGGTTCCGTTAATGCTCGTAGAGGTTTGTTACTCTCTTTCAAAGGACCGTGAAACCAACCGTTGATGCTCCACCTGGATTTGTCTGGAGAAGTCACTTCGGCTACTTGATGGTAAGAGTTATCTACAACTTCAAAAAATATTAGAGAATTGTACTCTGGCATTAGAGATTTTACTACATTTCTGGGAAACCCATTTTCATCGGTGTCGAATAAATCCAAAGCTCCGCCATCCTCCATGGTCCAGTTCTTGGAAAGGTATAATATGTAAGCAATCCTTCGGTCTCCCATGTTGTCATCATGACACAGCAAGTAGTCTGTATCGGAATAGCAAGAACTGGTCATGGATATTTTCTTGTTGAGCTCTATCTTGGTATTCTGCTCCATCCACGTCACCAGATCAGATTGAAAAGTTTCGTATAAGAACTTCAGGTTCTTGCTATCAACGCTGACCAGATCGCTGGTCTGCTCGAACTGGTACAAGTCTATGCTGTTTCGTCTACTCTTCACGTCTAACAATTCATTCTTTATCTCGTCCATTAAATCCTCGTTGGAGAGGAAATTTGAAATCTTGCACATCCTAAACGGTTTCGATATCACTTCTAGATTATCCTTCTTGAAGCTCTTGTAATTATGCCAATGCTCGTGGAAGAGTTTTTGAAATTCAGGAGAATAGACATGGTTCGAGATAATGGAATGTTTGCGCTTCTTTACAACCGTTTCTTCCTGGGCCATAACTTCCTGTGTTGGTTGCGTCGCCGAACGAGTATTACAGCTTCTGTTTCCTTACGCTATCAGTCTTTTCGCGAATCTAGCTACAGTGCACGCGTTAACAGTGCATATCCCTGTGTAATTGACTTATTAAAAGTAGCTTCTATAAATTGACGTCGTACTATAAACTAGATCACATATTTTCCTTCTATCTAAGTACATAGATATGCGTTGACATGAGCTTGAAATACATACATTCTCCGTGCATTAAAAATTCTGTTCTCGACGGGAAAAGAAAATGAAAGAATACACGAGTTATCTGATCGGCCTCGTGTCACTCACAATATCATCCTATAAGGTTACCCCGTTTGGAGTGATATACACATGCGCTCGACGGTTGGCAATGTCGGCTCAGCGTTGTTTTCCATTCAATGGAAAAGCGAGTCTCCTTCTTTCCGCATCGCGTCGTCGTGATAAGAAAGATATCACAGGTTTTCTAAATGCACTCAGCGAACGTAGCGGCGCTTGTTTCTCTCGTTCGGTACACGCGGCCCACGTGGTCGGTCCGACCCGCACGTGTTCTGAAAGTAGTCGGTCGAAAAACTAGATTAATAAAATTCCGCTTCATTCCCACGGTCGTTTCGCCACCATGCAAATAAACAAACGTGCTCGCGAACTAGAAGTGTCACTCCTCAACAACTACGTACCAAAAGAATTGCACGTGCGTCCAAATTTAGCGAACTAGGCCCGTCGCTCCGTGTCACCTCGCGGTTGCATTCTGCCCAGGGACAGCTACTACCTCTGGCGAAAACGTCGATTCGATCGAACCCAGGGACGTCGCGAATTATTCGCGAACCCCGACCACCGCGTTTCTATCGTTATCAACCTCACCAGAATTACGCAACATGTTCTTCGAACTTGCGAAATTATTACTTAACCCAATTTTTAACAAACTTTCTCCTCCACGCAAATAATTATCCGTAACTTCCCCACCACAACTGAAATCTATCATACAATTTTTTCGCGACTAATTTCTCGATAGAATTTCACCGAATCCGTTACACTTGATTAATTTACCGATATACCGTGAAACGCGGTGGGACGACAGAAAAACAGAAACTGACGTTTCTCTATCTTTTTTTTCTATCGATAATATTTCGCAATTTGCAAGACCGAAAAAATGTTGAGGGAAAAAAGTTATAACTCCAGTAAATATTATAATAAATTGAATATTTAATAATTTTTTGTTTAAAGTTAATCCTGTAAAAAGAGGGTATCAATGAATTTATCTTGCAATAATTTTAATAATAATTATTTAATTTTTCTCTTTATTCTTGCTCTGATACAGCGTTATAAATTCCCTATAAATTTCCAGGCTTCTACGACAAACAATTCTAAAAGCAAATACGTGGAAAAATCTTTTACAATATTCACAATTCATTGAAAGTTTTTATGATTGTGGGTTATGGAAGATACATTTTACAGAAAAATCCACGATCTAGTTACAAAACTAGTATTAATTGAAAAAAAAAAATACTTTTTATAAGACAACAGAAGGATATTTCTACATTTAATTTCTGTTATTGAATTATTTAGTATGTGCAGAAGTGTAGATGCACTGAATAAAATGTCGTGAAGGGTTAAACAATTGGATTGGTGTGAAGATCAGTGCATGCGTCGAGGTTGGTAGTTTTGACGTGTTCGAATAATCCCGCGCTTGGCGGCGCTCTCGATTTGGCGATCGACCGTGGCGCGGCGCTCGACTCGCTCGTGTCAAGATGGCGACAGGAGTAGTTCACGTTTGACGGGTGCCGTTGGTTGCATGGAAATTCGGGGCACACCCTGACCGTTAAAATTGTCGAGAGTGTGAGATCGTCGCGTCGAATGCTCGATCCTCGTGAAATCCTGGAGTGAAGGGCCGATCGTGGATCCTGGAGCCGGGCACCGAGCACCAACAGCCGCGCATACGTGAGTAACCAAACCAAACACGCTGCTGGCCGACAGCCCACACGTACACACGGCAACGGCGTGTCACAAAGTTCCTCGGATCCTTTATTTCACAGGCTCGTTTTCGAATCCTGGCTACCTGTCAGCGTTCGCCACCTATTCCTTTAACGGGGCCACGCACGCGTTGCGATTTATCGGCCGCGACGAGTTGTTACGTCGGCGGTTTTCAATCTAACAGTGCAATTTTATCGCTCGCAGTTTTTCACCGTACACCTATCGATCTGTCCCGCGACAAATCGCGTCGGAATCCACCAGGATTCTGGACATGGTCCGAGGAAAAAGTATTCATACACCGTTGACTTTTGCTTTCACCTGTTCACGCTATTTTCTCTGTATCAAAATTGTGTCAGGCTATCTCTCGCTCTTCTGCAAAAAGGCAGGGCCGATTTGAATATTTCTCAGCCTCGTTTCTCGCGAAGAATCGACGTCCTTGATCGAGGGCACGGGGAAGTAGGAATAAAAGTCACTAGGGGTCGGAACAGGGGGTTGTTCCAACCGTGGGAGTTTTTCCATTTTTGTACGATAGTTCGTGAAAGGAACAAGCTTTTAGTATACCGTTTTAGGATTTAAAATCATTCATCTCTCGTGCATTGAATATTTTAGTAGAAAAGGGGGTTACTTCGAGGACGATGACACCATGTTCGATCAACTGTGCAGCTGTCTGTAATTTTTGCAAAGTCTGACAGGTTGTTAGATGTACGGGAAGAACTGCAATAAATCGCAACGTTTTCGGCCCGTAAGAATCGCACGTTGCCTGCTCGTCTCACACACCGATGTATTTACATGTTCTTGTCTGTCTCTCTCTAATCACTTACATCTCATTGTTTCCTTAGTTCGTAAGTTTGCTAGGCTGTGGAGCTTTATTTGCGGGATTGAGAAAATAAAGTCCGCAGGCTAGTTCGATTATTTCGGGTGCGGCGTCGCAAAAAATGTGGATCACGGTCTGTACGTCTGTAATAAGTCGACACTGCGGATTTTTGTGCATTTATAGCAAAATTGAGTGGATGAAAACAATTTTTTTACCACGTTTTTATAAGCTCGCCTTCTTGTTTGTTTGTTTGTCTGTTCGGTGAAAAATTTTGCAATTGATTTTAAACTAACTTCCTGCTAGAGACTTGAAATTGGATACATGGCTCAGAACTGGATGACAAAGCATTATTCAAAATTTTTTTTTCAAAAGTATCCATTTCGGAGAAATAACAATTAAATATTTACTGTTTCATCCCCCCCCCCCCCCGCGAAACGCTACGTCATAGTTTCGATACGATTCGCTACGGCATTGTTTTCGATATGTCGCGGTTGCAATATTGTCTGAAATTTAGTACATGTGTCTCTGTTATAATTTCATAAGCTGGTAAAAATGTTAAAAATCCATTGAAATATTTCACATACACAAGACTAAAAAGCAGAAAATAATTATGTAAGTAAAAATAAATTTTTACAAAATACCACGTTTTTAAAAACGGACTAAAAAGTAGAAAAAAAAATTTTCTTACTCGCATACCGATTCCTAAGCTCGTACAGATAGTGGTGAAAATTTGTGATTGTGAATTTTCACCACTATCTGTACGAGGAGAGGAATCGGTATGCGACTAGGAAAAATTATTTTATACTTTTTAGTCC
>CM052330.1:15538538-15561966 GCA_028455615.1 Lasioglossum zephyrum | reverse complement strand
CTTCGAAGTACACTTTGCGAGTTCGCATTATCGAAATGAAATTCTTAACGAACAGTAATAACGAGTGAAAGAGAAGTTTTTTGCCAGTCGTTGAAAAAAATCGGCCGTTGGGATGCAAATGGCCGACGCGCAAGATCTCCTCGCGCCATTTTATCGCGACGCATGACCGTCCCCGTGGTCTCCCAGTAGATAACGCGGTCCCCGGCTTGTTACGCGCTATTTATAGGTAATTTTCAATTCCCGTGACAAGCTATTGTCACGGTCTCTTGCTCGGCCAGCTCGTAGGAATAGTTTATCCATCGGTGAACGTCGAACGAGCGGAAACTTCATGGCCGAGGTGAAAGTCCGCTAATGAATTCGCCGGAATCGCTACGGAGAGAAGAGCCGCGGTCCCGTTTCCGCGTTTTGTGGCCTGGAAAGTCGTTCGCCCGCAGCGGAAGCGTTTAATTCACCGTTTGGGAAGATTAGCAGTCCTGTAGTCTCTCAAGATTGATCAAACGGTCGTCGGTTCCTCCTTCTGCCCCTTATCGCGGCGTCCGCTCGGAATTGTTATTCCCGGCGCGCCTCGAAACAATGCTTGCGATTTCCGCGCGTGTTGCTTCATTAGAATCATTTAGGCGACGTTGCCGGACGCTGTCTCGCGATCGTCATAAACACGACTGCGAAAGCTTGAGCGAATTTAATCGAATCGTACGGTGAATTTTCATTATTGCGATTTCATTGTGCAATTTCTTCGTCGCTGTCGAAGGTGCCGTGATTAATTTAGCATCGAGAGAAGGCAGAAGCGATTATCGCGACGGGACTTTCCCTCTTGTTTCGTAGCGATCGCGGCGCGCATAGTTCGGCGACGGAAAACGGTGAACGGGCTCTCGGACTTTCTCGTTGGGTCGACCGGGGGATCGATTAATCCTGACACGGACAAAAACAGGAGGAAAAAAGTGGTTCTGAAAGCGGTCTACGGGGGACCGGCCCCGTCGGTTTTCCTAATTTAGCTGACACAATTTTTCCCGGTCGGTCGTCGCGACGTCGAGCGTTTCCCTTTTCGTCGGCGGCGTCGTCGACGCGACTCTTGGGGAGATAGGCGCGCTGGCTTGAGAGCGTATGGTTCAAATGTCAGGCTGCTTTATTTTCGTTTATATATAGAAACGAGAGAGTTCAGCCGGTGTCACTTACCCCTGGCGGCGGCCACCGCGACACTCTCGGCCCCCGAAGATCATTTCCGAAAAAGAAAGACCGCATCGCCGGCGTCTCGACGAAAGCTTCGTCGCGGTTTCTTCTTTCAATCAGATCTTCAAGAAAATCGCGCGGGGGCCCATTAGTTTTTCATCGGGGAATTTAAAGCTGTCGAGAATCCTGCCGCGATGACAGCAATCCTTCTATATTTAATTCCGAACCGACGCTGACTACGCGCAATTTTCTTCCACCCTCTCGAGTCTTCTGTGTTCGATCTATTCACTTCTCGCTTAATAAATTGTGAGGCGAGCCCTTCTTTTACCAGAAGCTGCGAGATTGGATGATGGTAGTCAGCAGTCGAGTGGCGTCTCTCAGGTGTCAAGGGTGGTTTTTCAACCCCTTGTATCCTTCAACTTGCATCTGCGTCTTTTAAATAAATTATAGCACGAGTCTTCTGTGTTCGATCTATACACTTGTCGCTTAATAAATTGTGAGGCTCTTTTACTTTTTTACTCTTCTTTTACCAGAAGCTGCGTGATTGGATAATGGTGGTTAGCAATTGAGTGGCGTTTCTCAGGTGTCAAGGGTGGTGTTTCAACCCCTTGTATCCTTCAACTTACATCTGCCCTCTTTTAAATAAATTATAACACGAGTATTCCTGAGAAATCGATGCACCAGCATCCCGGTTCACGTGAGTAAACGATGCAACGAGGGTGTGGGGAATGTAGACTCGCTGAACGAACGCGTAACCGGAAGATTGTCTTAATGCCGGTATTTAAACCGTGTCGCGGTGGCAGTGGCTCTCTATTTTAGTCTGGTCTCCCCCTCGATTTACCGTTCATTTCGTAACTCAATATACTTTGCGACCTCTCTCGACCACGGCCGTTAGGGTAGAGTTACCTAGGGCAGCGAGTGTCCTCTTCCGAGAGAGTCACGTAGAGTCAGACGTTATTCGTCGAGTGAAGGAACCATTTCGAAGGATTCGAAGCCGATTAATAAAGATCGAACAGACACGGTGAATATTTCACACGAAGCTCGTTCTATAAGCGTTCGGTCACGGTGATTTGCTGCGTAATGAGTCTCAATTACGGAGGATTGATCTGAGTGCATTGTGCACAAGCCGAGAGAGAATATTCTTCCGGCATGAGGCACGCGATCGTCGCCACTCTCTTGACAATTAACGGCACCGGCAGCCCGGCTCTGACACCTGTGACTCGCAGATTCTCTCCCAGAGACGGCTTTCTGCTCGGAGACTTCCCGTTTCCTTCTTCGAAGCAGCCTCGACGCAACTCGGAATTAATCTTCCGAGTAGTTTCCTTGCTTTATTATCCGGTTACGCGTTACCCGTTACTAGACTGCGATTTTACGCGTTTGTAACAGCATTCGTAGCATTTAAATTATTCTGTTTATTTAATGAAACTCGTAACCGGAAAGGCTGATAACAGCGATCATTACACTCTTCCAGTTCATTTGCCTTGTAATTAAGCTGTGCCACCGTTAGCTTGCAATAAGTCTGTTGAATTTCGAAGTCCGCCCGCTTATGGCAGGGAAAATAGTCCCGATTGGAAACGGGTTCTCGCGGTCGAGTGTCCACCTTGCTGAATGAAAGAAGGATGGAGTAGGAGGGAAACGATAGAGCTCTCGACGCCGGAGAGCAAGGAACTCGGAAGACGGCTTGGCATGCCCGATAAGTTAGTATCTCCTTCGACGGACACGCGATCCGCACGGTAATGCGCCTACAGTCTTTTCCATTTACAGGAGGGCAACACGTCCGTGATACCGCGAACCAGCTCCTAATTAAATGCAACTCGAGTTTCGACTTCGTCGCGCGAATTGCTGACATCGAGAAACTATTCCCTGACGCGAAACTCTACGCTCTTTATTATAATATTCGCAGACTCGGCCGTCTGTCGAACACGTCGCTGACCTAACCGCTGACTCGTTCGATAGCTTATCTTTCGTTCGACAGCCGAGTCGACTAATGAGTCGACCGCAACGAGATAAAGCCAGGTGTTCGCTGAGCACCGTGGATCGCTCGTTTCCTTGAAACAACCGGTACCCTCTCGAGACAATGGAGAATGTACTTACTCGGTCGTAGTACTCCGTTATTCACCTCGATTTGTGAATGAACGCGGTATCGAACGGATATTAGCGCTGCGTATCGGCTACACCTTGTACGACCATTCGAGTCAATTCATCCCGAAGCCCCCAGATTATTAACCTTATGCACTCGCAGCTACTTCAACTCGAAAATTAAACATTTCTTCCAACCTAGAATATTTCCATTGTTGTATTCCGGATATTTAATATGTGTATATTTATTAAGTAAAATTTCTGAGCGAAATACAAACTACAGACGTTATACAAAAAGAACGTAGTAGTCTAGACAAGACTAAATGAGACTGAGAGAAGAATGCTCGCGAGAAGAAGTAATCAGCAGAAGATGCAGGTTTTGGTTCTGTAAAGTGGGGGTTGTTTTAGGTTTAATGGTCAGTAAGGGATGAATCATAGGGATGAAGTTCAAGGATCAGTAATAGAAGATAGAATGTCGAACTGAAGATAGAGAGACGTGAAACGCTATTCTACAGGGTGTCTCAAAATTCCTTCAACATCCGGAAACTGGAGGTTCTTCAGTTCATTTGAAGCAACATTTTCCTTTGCACAAATGGCGTCTGCGGCTTTGTTAAGAAGTTATTAACGAAAAACACAGATCAATCAGAGCGCGACTCAATTGGCCGACTACGCCAACACGAGTCTAGACCGCGCGCTGATTGGTCCGTATTTTTCGTTAATAACTCCTTATAAAAGCCGCAGACGCTATTTTTGCAAATGAAAAAGTTGCTTCGAATAATCTCAAGAACCACTCATTTCCGGATATTGAAGAAATTTGGAGACACCCTGTATATTAATTTTTTTCTTTGTATATTCTTTGTATACATATGTTTAAAATTATTAGTGGCGTCTCAGAGTGCCAGCTTGAATTGTAAAGGTTAAATTATTCACGATCTTTTAAATCGATCTTCCAGAATTCAGATTTTCTGCAACCCCTAGGTCCTCCGGAAAGATTTCATTAGCGCGAACGGGTTTCCATCAGGACAGCCTGGAGGATGATTATAGCTTCGCTGTCATCCGAGGAACAAGCTGCAGCCGCCGAGGGCGCAGCTCAAAAGAGTACTTTGAACATTGCCCTGTGTAATTTTCCGCGTCCGTCCAGCTGCGCCCTTAGAAAAGGGGGTCTCTCTCTCTCTCTTTCTTCTCGTCGCGCGACCGCGCCATATTGCATTTGAATTCATAGCTGCGCGCTATCTGCATTCCCAGACGGCGGCTCTTGTTCCACGCTAGTCATGCGTGCGCGACGCCGGCTTTATTTATGTTGTTCGGGGAGTTTTTCGGTGACCGAGATGCATTCGTTTCGGATCAAACGTGCTCGCGAAGAATTTTTACGAGTGTGCACGCCGCTTCCATTCGCGCGACGATCGTTAGAGTGAAGCTTCGCGATCGCGAACGATCGTCAGAAACTATCGTTCTCATCCCCCGTCGTTCGAAACCATTCTCGCTCTATTTCCGTGCACGAGGAAACGGCTGGCAGTGATTTACGCGCTCGGTAATTGAAACCGACAAGGACTACACGGTGTCACGGCTGGGTAGAAAGGGTTCCTCGCGGAAGAGCATCCCTAGTTTACGCTGTCGGTTTGGAGAATGTCGACGCTGGCGTTAACGACGTCCTGTCATCCACACGTCGGAACTGGAACTTCCATGGCAAGCAAATATTTAACTTCTCGAACTAATCTGCGCCGCGGACATGGTCAGCATTCGCTAATATTCTGCGAATACAGTAATCCCTGGATTCTTGTTTAGGGGGTGGTTCTTTGGAGTGGACAGGAATCGCAATTTTCCTTGCTTTTCTGATTTATGACTGCGTCTACCACTCCGATCGCGCCGACACAGTTTAAAGGCTCTCGTGTTCTCACAATGTAATGCCAATTCAAAATGCTTTATTTTTCATAATTTTTTTATCAGACTTTCACTGACTTGTTTCTGGCATTATTCTGATTAAAACAAGACCAAACACGATATAATTTGGCTCATATTTACTCTACATGTGAATTTATTAAAATTAGCTTATCTTCTACCTCGCAGTTATATAATTATTTAAACAGAATCATTGTAGTAACTGCATTGGGTAACTGCACCAGTGAATAAACGAGCACCAGTAAATGAACGCTTTTGTATATTTCGACAAATTTTAAACCGCACGGCATACTAGCGATTATGACTCTTAGGCCAATGGAATATATGACTCTTTTTCGTAGCTGTATTCCTATTGGTTTATATTGGTCACGTGACCATTAATCCCTAAGATAGCCTATTTTCACTAAGTGCGTTGAGTGTGTGCAACTAGAATGTAGTTCATTGACTGGTATTTTTTATTTAATGTTTAATAAAGAAAAATAATAATTTCATTTTATTTGTGTTCATTTATTTTTGACAAATGAAGTATAGCGAGCTATTTGGCATATATGATATTCCTTCAATTCGCATATTTTTTGTTAAATAAGATATCTTCCTGAACAATTTCTTAAATGTTCATTCACTGGTGCAGTTACCCTACACAGTCTTAGTGTTTCCGATATTCGTTGTAGAAACCCGAAGGGGTTCTAGCAGCGTATCGGAATGTCTGCGAAGGTTCTCAGGGCAGGCAGAGAAGTTCGCGAAGCACTATGAGCCGACTATTACGCGGGTCATAAAAGCGGCCGCGTGAAGCAGCGACTGAAAAGAGCACGCGCCGCGGTTGTTAACCCTTCGGTCTCCTCCGACGCTACTTTGCCGCTCTTACGAACACGAAATCGAAAATACAAGCCTCTCTTTCGACAGCCGGGCTGCCGTGGAAGACACGCGCGTGCCTGACACGTGTTCCACCCGGCAACCCCGATAGTTTTCCGCCCCTCTTCCGTCGTTAATTCCACCGATTGCCAGCACGCGCGCGAGTTTCTCTTCTTCTCCGCCCGCTATTCACCGGATTACCACCGTTACACATTCCATTGTCAGAGCGGTATTGTTGGTGCCGTGAAAGGGTAGCTTTCCGAAGACTATGGGGTGGTTTGCCAGAGAAATTCGTACGAAGGGGTTGAGCCCGCTTCTTCCAGTGAACTTGCTAGTCGTTAATAGGCATCGAACAAGCGGACGTGGTTTATCCTAGGTGAGACTTGTTGAGGGGTTAGAACTGGGGTATTTCGAACCGCAATTGAACAAAATGCAGATCCGTAAAAAATACACAAACGTTGGAGAAACTCCCCATTCCCTCAAGGAATGAGTGGCTCGGGCCAAGGAGGAGAGTAAGCGAAGCGACTCGTGCGCTTTCGTGTGGTTTTTTGAGTGCTCCCGAAATATCCTCGTGCCCTCGGCAGCACGGGGGAGATACAGAGAGGGAGAGAGTGCGCCGGTGTTGTGGACGAGAGAGAAACGAGATGGGAATGCCAGTCTTCGGTAACTAGTCATCCTAGCAACGTGGCTTCGCGAGTTCTTGCCGGTGACAAAGGTCGCCGTGAAAAGAAGAAGAAGAAGAAGTAGTAGTAGTAGTAGTAGTAGTAGTAGAGAGAGTCTTTGTGCGATTGGGGCACGACACGTGCTCGTGGTCACGCGTTGTGCTCGATCTTCTTCTGCGCGAACGATCGAGGAATCTGCTCGAAGTGGTGTTTTAGAGAGGCTCCAAGTTTTCTCGGTGGTGGCTGAGATAAATGTGTGATCTAGAGATCGAGCAGAGATAGCGAATACGATAGGAAAACCGGGATCATCCTGCGGGATTAGAGAAACGAGGATGCCTCTGAAGATCGAGAGTGGCACCTACACGGTGAATCCGGTGGCGAAAAAGAACGTCTCGAAGTTCTTGCTTTGGAAACACTGGCGTAGGAGGTACGGTAATCGATCGGGTGTCCTGTTTCCTCGACTTTCCACTTTGTGTGCACTTATTTCGCGATCGGTTCGATCTCCTATCGAGATTAATGCACCGTGAAACATTTTTTTCTAATTCGAAGCGGAGAGCAAATCCTCGCGAATGCACCGACCCGTTTCTTTCGGTCACGGAACGGTTTCACTGGTCCGCGAGATATCGCCTTTCTCGGTACGGTTTCCAGCGCGGTCGGCCGGCCGGTCCGTCATTAAAGCACGCGGTTAATGACGTTCAATTGGCATTCAGGAACGCGACGATAACGCGTGTCCGACCACAATGCGCGATCCACGGACACGCAACGACGACGTTGCTTGACATTTTCCAGAGGCCCGTCATTCATTCTCCCACGCGTTCACGCTGATCGTTGCCGCGATCGAGCATGATTCTCCGATCACCTTGCACCTCTCTTCTCATACCACCGCTTGGTTGCACGCAACGCTCCTCTTCATCTGCGAAACCTGCGAATCTGCAATAGGCTGCACCTTGCTTCACAAGCAAATAGAATCTTGACGATACAAGCCCCTCTAGCATTAGTGAAACTGAAATGCGCTCGAAACATGTGACTTGTCGTGTACGATACCGAGTGTGTAACTAACAGTCTAATTGGAACGATGCTGCCCCTCGCTGAATCATCGATCGAAATCGGTCAAACTATCCGTGGATCTTTGTACATTTGACAGCAACTCAGTGTCAATACTAGCCTACGGATCTTTACGCAAAATATACACTTTTCTGTGCTAGTAGTTTTTATAGAACTCAAGAGAATCATATGCGCTTTAAATACATGGGATCCGTAGTCTATCCATAAAATATCAATCGAAATCGGTCAAACTATCGGTAGATTTTTGTACGTTTGACAGCAACTCAGTGTCAATACTAGACTACGGATCTTTACGCAAAATATACATTTTTCTGTGCTAGTAGTTTCTATAGAATTCAAGAGAATCATATGCGCTTTAAATGCGTAGGATCCGTAGTCTATCCATAAAATATCGATCGAATGTTTTCCTCGAGGGGTAGCGCGAATTGGAAGAAAGTAAAATAATCACTGTAACATATCATTGCTTTCCAGCTACTCGAACAATTGGAATGAAAACAATTTTCCGAGTACCCGGATGGTTTCTACTAACAGCATCGTTTGTGAAAATTGTAAATTGTACGACTGTGATGTGTCCAATTAATTAACTTTATCGTATGGGACCGGATCGATGCGCACGAATATCACCTCACGTCCTCTGTAATGCATGCGTTTATTCTTCAAAAGGGGACAGAGATGGAGAGAGTGAGTTGCACTGGACCGATGCACCGGATTGCACGCTGCCTTGTGATTGCGAGCAGCCGACTCGAACTTCGCGCGAGTCGCTCCCACGATCGACTGATGAACAATTGTTCGAAGTGATCGGGGAGGTAATTAGAAACCAGCGATCAGCCACGGTGACGTTAACGCTGTTCAGGAAATTTGAGCGTTGTTACTTTACGAACTAAACATCTAGTTCTTAATCTGAATTCAGCACGAAAAAATGATCATCGAGGTCATGGATTCGTGCAGACGCGTTGAATAAAGTTTGCTCGGACTCGTGGATCATGCGAGGTTTCATATCCGTCGCTGGTCGCAAGCGCATCGAGGCGTCTAACAATGTTAGCTTCTCGAGAACAGAGAACGTGGAAGCTCGCGCTGTGTACTAACACACGGTGAATTTATTACGTCCGTCTGATCCGCGCTCTCCGTCCAATCGTAAAATTAGATCCCCGAAGGATGGATCGGTCCACGGGTTGCTCGCTTCGTAAAGCCCGCATCGGGGCCAACGCTTTTGTTCCGTGAATCGCGTCGAAACAAGTGTTTGCTCGGTCACCGACGCGATTACGGCTCTCTCGAGGAGCGGTTAATTACCTCGCTCGATCTTTCCGCGTGTTTTCTCTCGGATAAATTCAACAAGCTTCGCCGGGAAGCATCATCGACACCAGTAAATTCTTCTCGACATCGACAAATCTACGTAACACTGTCGTTGAAAAATTGTAGACCTTTCGCCGGCGATTTAAAAAAAAACATCGTGAAAGCGGAGAACGAGAGATCACGGCGCCAGCTTCCAATTAATATCCACGTAGCTCTCGAGGAGTACGCTAAGAAACCGATCCATCGGTTCCGTCAGCTAACAGGGAACAAAACTAGCCGATTCGCTCCGCTTTCCCGTGGCTCGAGTTTACACGTTGTCGATCATTTGTCTCGATCAGGGAGACAAACGATCGGCGCTCCCTCGTTCCCTGGATCTCGAGAACCTCGATGATCGTCGGTGGACTTGCAGGATGATCTTCTGTCTTCTCTATAACCCATTTGCCTCGTAAGAAGTTTAGTTCAATTAGAACGAAGTTATTCTGATTATTATTGTTATTTATTATAGACGGGCAGAAGCCCTTTTTACATAAGTATTTACAAAGAAAAGAAAAAAAGAGAGAAAAAGATACAAGACTACTTATCTAATAAGAAAGAAAAAAAAAACAAAATAATACTGGTACAATCGATAGGTTTTATCATATAATCCTGCGTAGTTTCATTTGAAAATTTTGCAAAGATTCAATGAAAAAATCAATATTGTTATAAATAGTGCATGATTGTTGCAATAATGCGATTCATTGGATTAATTAATCCATAAGTAGATTTCGCTGTAAGTGTTTGAAAACATTCAGTGTTTATGAACGCTAATAAAGCAAATGGGTTAACCCTCGGCAGAGTAGTTAAATATTTCGCACATCGAATATTTATGAAGTCAGATTGTAAAGATCCTTAGTTCACCGACGAGTATGTTGGACGTGCCTCGAGGACGATGGATCCTGCGCGAGTACCGCGCAGCGTCCATCGTTCTTGTTGAAAGGAGGCGACAGTGATGGGCGACGAGAGTGTATGGTAGAGGAGGAGAGAAACGCGGAACAAAAGAACGAAAAAAAAATCAACAGTGTGCACGAGGACCGCGGAGAGGAGGATCGTCGACGAGCCAGCGGGCAAACACGCGGTGGCGGCGAGGTAGCGGGCTTGGAGGACGTCGGCGACTCCTGTGCCGCGACGCTGACGCCGTCGGTCCCAGGCGCCGGCGGCATCAGGTCGAATCGCCGCACCAGGCCGCTCTCCCTCGCGGTGCAACCCTTAAATTACCGTCGCCTCGATCCGGATCCGAAAATCACCATCAGCATCGTGACCAGCCTTCATCCTAACATGACTAGCCAGGAGAGCATCGGCAGCTGCAGCCTGGACGTCGACCAGTCCGCGTCCGACCGATCAGGTTGGCTATTCCTCGATGTCTAGCGTTTTATAGGATCCCCTAGGATCGAGCTGGAAACGGAGACGCTGAGAGCTTTCGGACGCAAGCTTGGGAAAACTGCTTTATCATTTTGCAGGGTTTCTAGCGTAGATTATTCCGATTCTCAAACGCTTCGATACAATGTAGAACAATAAGCTACCGTATTACCGAGTTCTACGTCGTATCAGAAAGCGTCTCGCTTTGGTAATGTCCGCCGTTGAACTATGTCCTGGTTAGAGCGTAGACTTCTGAGGTAGCGACCGATGCGGTGGGTGAGCTAAAAGAAGCATCGGGAATCGGTGTTTCGAGAGCAATCATTCGATATTTCTGTGGTGGTCGTGGCGGGATGACCTTGCACTTGACATGGCGGAGGCCTTGTTCGTCGAGCCGGCGATCTTGGAGCGTCCAAGGTCCCCCTTGGATTCCTCCACCGTCCTGCGGGGACCGTTCCTTTTTCTTTTCGGTGTGTCTCTCTCACTTGGTGACGATCGAATTTAGATCGCGAGCGGCCGCAGCGACGAGAGGACAGAGCAGGCCAGTGCACGGGGTCTTCTTTTCTATCGGCGGTGCCAAGAAGACGAGGAGGAGACTAGTTTGTCTCTTTCACGGCTCGACTCGGCTCAGCGCGGCATCGGCCAGCCTCTCTCGTCGTTCCAGGGTTATTCCTGTGTCGCGTTTCGAACAGGCACGTTATCGATCCTTGCGCGGACTTCTCTCCGCCGTGAACGCTTTCGATTTCTCCCTGTCTCGCGTCAAGAAGGGTCTTCACCTTTCTCTCGATCCTTCGATTTTTTATCCACGGGGTTTCCACCGGTGGGGAACTCGTTCGGTTCGGGAATCCGGGTCACTGGGCCAGAGGAGTGCGCCGCCGAAGAGTTCGCGAGTGCGCGAACGCACCGCAAACACCGCAGCTGCGTGTTATCGAGCATTCTTCGTGAACTAGAGCATATTCACGCCGGAGAATCCGAAATTAGGAAGCTTTAGCAGGATAACAGAGATAGGTGCGAACGGTTCCAGAGATACCAAGATCCAACGCAGGATTTTCCATTGCAGAGAACACCATAGACTCCATCTCGAAGAAGACTCTGCACAGTCTGAACCTTTCCTGCAACGGCGACACGGTCCCGTCGACCGACAACCTAGCGAACGGTAGCAGCGAGACGCTGCAAAAATCCCATCTGACACCCGATGAGAAGTTGAACGTTAGCAATGGTCATCGAAGCAGCCCCGAGCCGGAACAGCTGACAGTGAAGAAACCGAGCTACTTGGGCCTGGCCTGCAGCATCAGCGGATACTCGGGGATCAATCGGTACGACAGCAAGCTGAGGGACGGGTTTCGATCAAGGGACAGCAGTCCTGGGACCAGGCTGATCGCGAGGGACACCAGCCCGGCGGGTTTCAGGTAAAAACCTTCCATCGAGCCTGTCCGATCCCTGTCACAAGCAAAACTCTGGCTTCCCCACGCTGCTAGTTCGAACAGATGTCTTAAGCTAGACTCCTATAAGATTTCTGCCAAGTCCCACTCGATTCGTTCTTTCAGACAAATATAAATAAATGGAATAGTTTCCGATCAAATGAGATGAGGGAAGGGAAGTATTGGGTGAATGAGGATGAGAGAATGTGTAGAGTGTGTGGATGGGAAGAGGAGATTTGGGAATAGTTTCCGATCAATTTTTCTCCAATAAAAGTAGATAGCCAAGTCTTGTTTGTAGTTGAAAAAAAACAAGGATGCGAAACGTTCCAGATCAAACGAGAATCTCACCGTGCCAGGGCACCCTTATCCTAAGAGCCAGTCGATCTCTCCGCTAGCGATGGATAGGCAGAACGGTTTCTCGAACGGTTTGAAGGAGGAGTGCAAGGTGGACGCGTACAGGGAGTCTAGGAGCTCGATCAGCATATGCCAAGGCTACTCGGAGGTCGACAAAGGTATGATGCACCCGAATTTCGGCGACCTCAGTCCGATTCGACCGACCACCCCCGCGAAACGTAGCCCAGGTGTCTCGCAGATGATGTCCTGCAGTCAACAGAACAAATCGTTCACCTCGCAATACTCTGGATCCTCTTCGAAGCCAGCCGCCGGGAACCGTGAGTATAACAATGAACCCTTTGCGGTACGATTGAATTAAACGAAACGTAATTGTGGTCTCTGCAGTTTCGAACGCCTCGTTCAGCGACTCGAGTATACTGAACGGTTCCTCGATGGACATGGAGAACCAGGTGTTGAACACATCATCGAGCAGCGAGAAATCGTTCATCCAGCAACGGGTGGAGCGACTGTATGGGCCCGGAGCGCTCGCGCAGGGCTTCTTCTTTAAACGCAGCACCAGCAGATTGAACGCCAGCGAGACCAGCTTCAACAAGTCGAGTAACAATAACGACGTGTCGACGGACAACGCGAACACCGAAGAGTCGCTGAAGAACCTGCCGGTGCTGAGACACCTGCGTCCTGAATTCCGGGCTCAGCTGCCGGTGGTTAGTCCCAGGAGACCTACGGACGGCTCGGAGCAAATTCTGAAACCCTTACAGAGGTGATTTACCTTAAACTATTGAAAGAAACCCGAGTCCCAAACGCAGGACTTTAATTTCCATGGTTACAGGGTAACACCGGTTTCCAGGAAGGTGGAGCAGAAACCAAAAACACCCGTACCGGCGAATCTAGACGGCATTATCGTCGAGACCAAGTCGCAGAAGCTGAATAGCAGCGTGGCCAGTATTCCAGACCAGCAACCAGCCGCTCCGAAAGTTGTCCTGCCTGTTCTAGAGCCCAGCGCCAGCTCGACGAACGTGGCGAAACAGGCTCAAGAGGCTGAGAAGGCGGAAGAGAAGGATGGACATTATTTCATGAAGGTATATAGTGTACCTGGAGAAGTGTGAACGTAGATCGATTAGCTGACCGGTTTTGAAAATGGTTTCAGTTGCTGAAACAAGAGACAGATAGGCTTCTGTCGCTTGCAGCGTCGGCGGAAGCGGAGCTGGCCAACGGAGATACTGTTGCACTTCCGGAAGAAGCAGCCGGCAAGCTGCGCTCAGCTGCTGGCAAGGCCAGGCTGCTCGCGTCGCAGAAGATGCAACAATTCGAGGGGCTTTGCCAGAAGAACATTGTGAGTACCTTAGCCGTGAATTTAGAACAATGAATCAACGCTTATCCATCGCGACGGTGTTAACACGTTGACTGGCACGCGTATTTTACTGCATTTCATAAAAATACAATTTGATGTGATTGTTTTTTGCAGAATCAGGTACCCGGCGAAGAGTTCCCGACGACGAACGAGGACTTGGCCGGTTTCTGGGACATGGTTATGCTGCAGGTGGTCCAAGTAAACGACCTTTTCGACCACATCGAGAAACTGCGAAATTCCCAGTGGCAAGAGGTACGTTCAGTTTCTGTTAATCCTTCCCCGCCACCTCCGACTGATATCTCACCGAAACATTCCCAAGGAAACCCTCAACCAAGCAGAGCTTCTGACAAATCAAAACCCATTACGAATCCCTGTCCACCCCCGCCGTATACAGAATACGATAAACACGTTCGATTCGACGACGCAAGAAACAACAATCCTGGAAACCACTCGATCGAGACACAACGGTGCAACGATGCGTTCAGAATTTTGACCGATCCTCAACATTTAGAATTCGTCGATAAAATCAAGCTTGAACATCGCGGTACGGATTACAGAGACTATAGGCCATTTTTTGTTGAAGGTACTGCCAAACTTCCCAAAAGAAACGCGCTAAATGTTCAAACCCCGTATATCGTTAATTACGTGAACACGCTGCAACCGGACCAACAACCATTTCCATTCGGAGACACGCGTCGAGTATCCTACAGTTCGCTACATCCTAAAAAATTCTGCGGGAAGAGGATTCCTGAGCCAGTTTTAGGAAAACATCCTTTAAACTTCGAGGTACTGTTCAAAAAAGACTCGAACAGAATCGATCCACCGAATGAGACGAAGATCTTGGATCCCGAGCCTTGGGACATAAAAACTAACGTCTCGGAGACAATTATGAAGACCGAGAAGTACTTGGACACGTTCTTTTATGACTTGAAGAACGATGTGCATGTTGAAGACATGAGATCGATCTCCCGATCGAAGGCCAAGCCTTCAAGTCCTGTGGGAAGACGCTCGAATTGGGAAACGCCAATGAGTAACCATAGAAGAACAAGATCGCGATCTCCTATTAACAACTGTGTCAAAAGCCCAATGAAACACATCGATCAGGGTAACCCTCGAAGTTTTCATCCAGCTTCTCTCGGAGAGCAGAACAACGAAAAGGCTACAGTCAATAATTCCATACCTCGTTCCCTGACACCACCAGCCGCGCTAACCAATGCCAATAACAATATTGGAAAGCTCTCTCGTAGCGTTACTTTCTCGATGAACAGCAGAGACTCTATGAAACCGAACAAAACAGTTGGGAACGCGTTCCAAGAGCCTGTGAAATTCGAAACCGTGTTACCTGGAAGTTTGAAGAGGAAAACGTCCCCTCCGATGCAGAAGAAGATAGAGAAACCTCTGTCTGCTTGGCAAACGAAGCCTCAGACTGTCAAAGCAAAGATCAGCCTTGATAAAAAAGCATCGGAGGCACAGCAAAAGAATATTCGCACGCCTAACTTCACTGTTGTGAACGAAGTACGGTTGAACATTGATCCTCTGAAGAATAAAGTAGAATCCCAGAGATCTAGTGTATCAAAAGACCACCACAAAGTCATAGAGAAGAGAAAGGAGGTAAAGAATTTAAGGAATAAAAACGAAGCGCAGTATCCTTCGAGGAGAGTCGAGCTGAAATCAAAGGAATCTCGGAAGAAGGTTAAAGAAAAACCAAAGGAACCTCCAAAGAAGACTGAAGAGAAACCAAAGGAACCTCCAAAGAAGGTTGAAGAAAAACCGAAGGAACCTGAACCGAAGATGGCTGAAGAAACGTTAAAGGAACCTCCGAAGAAGGCAGAAGAAAAACCAAAGGGTCTATCGAATATAATGAAACGAAGAGCGAAGTATCCTCCAAAAAAGATAGAACAGAAGGCAAACGAGGAAGAGGGAGTGGTGGGTTCTGAGCCTTCGGAGAGCGTAATTTGGACGATGAGCGACTCGAAGCCCTTCGTTCCTCTTAACTATGAGACTCTGCGTCAATTGAGGTTAGTATACAACGGCCGGAATCGTTCTAGTTCGTCGTGGATCACGAATAAATCGGAGAAGCTGAAGCGAATGAGGGTTTACGATAGAAAGAGGAAACGGATTAATGATCAGGAGCAAAAGCCGAAGAAACTCGTTTCTCGTGGGACGAGACCCTCTTTTTCGGAAGAAAACGTTCCGACACAGGATCTATCCTTGATCAAAGAAATTGCTAGCTCAGCGAAGAATCTTTCTGTGCAAACCTCGTTCGTTCCTTTAGCAACGGATACAAACAAATTGTCTCTCGTCCCCAGCAACGTCGGTAACAGCGTTAATCAGTTGTCGAACAAGAATCCCAAGATAGAGACGATCCTGTCCGCGCTGATGTCTTTCAAGTCGACCAATCCCGCGATGCACGCTCCAGAGAAGAGCCATTCGGGTCTAGAAAATCATCTGAGCATCAAGAAGTTCAGCTACGGTCTGCTCACGAAGAGGCTAGATTCCTCAAAATTGAACACAAGCATGATCCTGGACATTTCCCACCACGTGCGGTCGGAGTTCACGGTTCTCCGGGCTCAGGAAACTTGCAAGGACATCAGATCCTTCGATCACGACGAACATCTTCCCCTGAGAAGAGAATTCCAAGTTTCCCGGTGCTTAGAGAACCTGAATTCCGCGCATCTTCTCTTAAACGATCTCGAAGTCGAATCGAACCCCTCGGACACCGTGTTCTTCATCAAACTGAGACAAACCATGGCGTTCCTGAAGTCGAATCGCACTCTGTGTAGATTATCGTTGTATTTGTACGTGTACGGTCTCCTCAGTATTCTCTTCATTCTCCTAAAAATCGCCTCGTGCTACGATCCCTTCTTGGACCCGAGATTCCTGTACCATTATTGAACATTCGATCTTATCGCTATGTACCTTCGTGGAATAAAAATGTTCTCGGGTATCCTATTCCTTTTATTATCGTAGTGAGAAAGACAGTGAATGTTGTCGGCGACGAATGAGTGTCCTGAAGATTTTGAAGCTGGTTCCTCCGTTAAGTACCTCTTCTTCACTCTCTCGAAACGCGATCGTTAAACCTTTCTCTCCTCTTTTAACAATCGTCAGTTCCAAATTCCTTCTACGGAAAGGATCAACGATCGCTCCTCCCACTTTCTGCTATGTATATGCATTCGTGGTCCTATCCTAGGGTATTTAACCGTGAAAATTTTGTAGACCGTGCCGGAGAAGAAGTCTGGGGGCGTCGGAGCGCAGAACGGTAACGCGACGAAGCGTCGCGCGGCGCCGATTCACAAGCCGAAGGCGACGGCTAACAGTGAAGCGAACAAGAAGGCGAGAGAGGCAAGGGAACAAGCGCGCCGGCAGCTGATCGAGGAACGGAGGCGTGCGATGCGCTCGAACGCGCAGAATTCCGAGAATACCGTCAAGATCTTTGCCCCGGACACGTAACGATAAAAAGACGAAGCGCGCGCGAGCAGCCTGTTGGATACTGATCGGCGCAGCGCCGCAGAGTGAGATAGAGAGCTGGATCAAAAAACGCGCGCTAATTCTTCTGCATTTTCGTTGGTCCTCTCCGGACGGACCAGCCCGATGGAAATCGTCGCGCGATTCTCCTGTCGTCTCGGTTTCCTCCTCGCTACGCGAAACCGCGAGAATCGCGCGTCCGTAAAGCACCGATAATCGCTTGGACTACAATCAAACGCGCTTCGCATACGGGACGTCCGGCAACAGGTGGGACAAGACTTTGAACAAGTTGATTAACATCTTTTACTGACTTGAAACCGGAGCCGAAGTCGCAATCTTCTTATCACCCTTTTGCGCACCCCTAAGTCTTCCGTCTCTTGTGTTGCCGAGCACCCCGTACGTTAACAGGGTCGAGCGTCTGTCGACCAGCAACAAAGATAGCGCAGATTTAATGGAGATTCTTGTACGGATGCTTCGAGATTCGACGATTCGTATTTTTTTATTACACACAGATACATCTTCGTTCCCCCCGCGGTTCCGCTCGATTTACACGCTGTGATGTTTCGTGCTAATCTTCTTGTTACGTTTTATATACGATTTACGCTGTCGTTCGACTTTGTACAATATATCTAGTGTTTGGTTCGCGAAACGGAACGACCGTTCCCGTCGGAGAGGATCGTAGATTCTAAATGATTGAGCAGGAAAACGGCACGGAGAGACAAACTGCCTCTTGTCAATAGAATTTTTGTACAAGGAGAGAGAGAGAGAGAGATGAGAACGCCACGTGGACAGCACTACCAGAGAATTCTATCTCAGAGCAAGTTATATTTGTACGGTAAATCGTGTAGAGAGAAAAATACTATCGACGATCGCCGTCGCTGCGCAGCCTACACAGCACGCCTAATCGATCGCGATGGAAAGATTCCTATTACTTTAATTGCCCGCGTCGCCTAATGTTATTCGTGTTTGAACCCCCGAAGCTGCTCTGTACAGAGCAACGATGATTGTCGCGAATTCGAGCAGACAGAGACGAAAAGCTTTTTCGAGTGTCCTAATCGTGTGTGACCAAGTCGACATTCCCGTAGAGAGACGGTCTCTGAAGTTAGAAAAAAAGTCCCCGACGCGCGTAGCGTTAGACTCGCGACCCGTTAAGTTTAAGGAATAGCTAGACAGGTGTCAGCAGGTGTAAATTAGAGCTCGCGTAACCAAATAGCACGCGATCAGCCAACCGCGTGTCCCGCGTGTCCGTGTTCCTGTACGCGTTTTTTCAAGGAGTCCTCGTGGCGTCGTGTTCCGGCGGCCCGCGTTATTTATTGACTGTTGATTCCCTCGGTGCCTTCATTAATTTATACGCGTGTACATAAATCGACTGACACAGCCGGCCATTCGACGCGACCAGAGCGAAACGGACGAACGCACACGTCTCGGCCAGATTCATCGATCCGGGAGCAAGGATCGCTTTGTTCTCGTTTTGCGCGCTCCACCTTGGCAAAGGCCAAGCGCACACAGCGTTTTCTCGTCGATGGGTGAGGACAGGAACAGCGGATCTTCTGCACAATTATTTATTTCTCCAACCAGCCGGTGCGTACGTTGCGATTGTTTATACGGTATGCGTTCTATCCGGGAGAAGGCCAATCTCGCTACGATGCATGCTGGTACAACTTGCGATTTTATCCGAGTAAATTGATCTTCACTTCGATCAAAGCAATTTCTGGTTATCTCTTGCCAAGGATCATCGTCGAAACATTCGCTTATATTGTATTCGTTTTTATCTTTGCTCAGCTAGAACCGCGGTTTGAAACACAGTAACAGTCAAAGTATTGTAACAGCGACGTTCTTGGCTCGCGACCGCAATTGTACATAAGTGCGAGAGAACAACGACAGTGGAGAGAAGCAGGTGATCCGCAGAAATTACATCTCCGCGTCCCTCGCGACTCGATTAGTTCAACTCGTTTCGTTTCCCGCTCGTCCGAGTTATCTCCGTGTATTTTACTTGTATATTCCGTGTTCAGGGCCTCGGCTTCTTGATCCATTCGATAATTTATACTCTAAACAGCTCCCATCGCTGTTTCTTTTCTTCGTAATGGCCGCGCGCCGCCGAACTTCTCAACAGATCGATCCAAAGGTGTACGAGGATACAATCGCCATGACCACACGATGACTATTCCTTTCGCCCTGCTGCGTCCCGAGATACTATGACTTTTTTTTATCGAACGTTATTTGAGAATTTTCGAAAATCTATGATTTACGGATCGCGCGTTGTTTTTAATCAATTGTCCTGTGACAATAATCTGAAAGGATGATGTTATAAGGGACTCATGGTATTTCGGGATTGAGCGTTCCCCTCGATTACCCCGAAAAAAAGCTGACGACTCATCGGAATCGTTCGTTTCTGTTCATCGAAGGGGCGAAGAAGAGAACGACAGGAATCGAACATTTTTTTACTTATTGTTCGGGAACGATTCGACGGGAATCTATCGCGTCGATCGTCGAACGCGTTCCCATCCCTTTTTTTACGCGGTTAAACAGTTGCGATTATTTATTGATTAGATACTAGTAAGATGTCCATACACTTGTTCTCAATGAATTAATAAAAAAAAAGAAACAATATCAGCGCGACAAGCCTGAAGAGAGATCAAGGGAGAAAGAAGAACAAGAAACCTTTTCCTTTGTCGTAACCTTATTTATACTACGAGCGTTCGATGCGTAAAAATGACAGATTACAAAAGTGACTGAACTGCGAAAGTACTGTAGCACGGAAGAAGTCGCTCTCGCGATAAGTACTCGATCGACATCGGGGATCGACGACCTCGTCGCGAGGATCGTCGTTGAGTTTCGAGCTTGGTCCCAGAAGTCCCCTCGTTCTTCTCGTGAGGCAAAGAACCGAGGGGAACAACCCCGTTTCACGCGAGACAGATCAAGGTCTTGCCCTCGTTCATCTTGTCCTGGACCTTGTCGCTGGCCGTGGACTTCTCTGCCTGGCCGCTGATCACCGCGCAGACGAAGGTGAGTCCCACCCCCGCCAAAGCGCTGTAGAACGCCCAACCTGCAAACATTCCGAGCCTAAATTTTAGCGCGACTAACAAGGGCAGGGTGTCCGTCATCCTTCGTATCGCTCGATTTTTATTTGAGCAAAAAGAAATCATGATCTCACCGAGCTTGCAATCAGCGAGATAGAAAGCGTCCGCTTCGGGCCCACAAATCCTCTGCACCCTCTCCGCTCCCCAACCAGCGGGATACAGAATCATCCCCAATATGTACGATATTCCTGCCATCAACATAAAAAATATAGACCGTGGGTCTTTATGTAAAAGCATTTAGGAAGTCCTTTCCAGGATTGTCTAGCTACTTTAATAACAAAAAATCTTCTGCATCAAAATTTGAATAAGTGTCCGGTGACTCATGAACGGGAATGTTACCGAAAAATGCAAATTATATCTTGTAAACGTAAAAGTTGGACTTTTTTGAGGGAGACAGTGACTGAAAAACACCATCTTCGCATTATCGAGAATAGAGGCTTCCCGGTCTTGAAAAAATGAAGACCATTACCTGCAATCACTTGAGCCACACCGGCCAAGTTGAAGATACTTTTTCTCCCAATGCTTTGTACGCAGCATCCGATCAAAGCCGCGAACACGGTGATCGACATGACCCCTAGTCCAAGGGCCAGGAAGAAGTAGCAAGCTTTCCAGCATCCTGGAAACACGGTGGGGTCCGTGGCGAACCCGTCGACGTTGAAATTCCCGCAGTGTGTTCTTCCATGGAGCCTGATGCAGCGATTAAAGACGCCAACCGTCGGGATGGAAACCTCCGAACCGTTTGCTGATAACGAGAAACAAGTTCCAGGGAACCGATCACCTCGGCTAACATAGTTCTCTGTTCCAGAGGATCGTCGAAAATACTTACTCGCGTCTTTAACCACCTGTGGCATCCCGATCAGCCATTTCGGAGTGAGCAGACCCGACAAGACTGCCATCAACGCCGTCAGGGACAGCAGGGTCCACAGCAAACTGCGACCAGTGACTATTACATAGCACATGCTGCCGATCTATGGATCTATGCCATCCTCTAACCTCAGAGTCTCCTGAAACAACCGCAGGAAATAACAAATTCTTTAAGCTGTCGTTTACAGTCGTTCGTTTGTGTACAGAATTGGATTTTCTAGGTTTCTGAGGACACGGAAGAGTCGGCGATTCGTTCATCGAGCTGGCCAGGTCTTGGCTGACCAAGCGAGAATAAACGCCGCTCACATATATTTCGGGGAAATCCGTGAAGCATGGTCCCTTCCCGCGAACCGGCATTAAAAGCGAAGTCGTAACATAAAAGCGCGCCTACCTCTCGCGTTACCGGTTTCCGATTCTTCCCTCCGATTTCATGGGAATCGTAAAACGCGCTTGCCAACAAAGCGACCCTTTCTTCGTAACGTCCGATACAGTCGCTCGCCACTTACGACAACGCGGCGAAACATTCGATTGCCAGAGTTGTTTACGTATTTTTAATTTCAATTCTGGATAGGCTCTCGTGATTAGTCTCAGCTTGACACCGGTTCACTCTGCTCTGTCAGCCTCTCGACACCTCCTGCGTCTCCTCTGAAGTCCACGAGACCCCCGCGCGCGTTTACGCGAGAGATATTTGGTCGTCTCGTCAGCTGTGTCGTTTCTTATCGTGCCTCGCATAAGTAAACCTCCGTATTTTGTTTGTGTCGTATTTTTAACTTCTTCCTGTACACACTCTTGCCGTGAATTCAGCTCCAGCTGGGCTACCAGTTGTTTAATTTAATATTTCCTCGAAGAGATGCTATCAGCGGACAAATCCATTACTAGCTGTCGCAATTATCGCGGGCTTTGGAGAAGGAACCCTTTAGCATTCGATCAAAGGCGTGACTCATGGTTCTAATTAGGTCCATTCCCGTCGACCCTCGTTCGACTCGCCGCGTGCAGCAACGATCCAGGCCCGGCAAAACGCGTGGCCCCTCCCTCAAAACTGACCTATTTTCGCTTCTAAGTTTAGATGTGACTAGCTTTGGGACTTTGTGGACGATGGCCCCTGCTGCTTCCCTCTCTTTCTCTCTCTATCTTTCTTCGCCAGACTTTCGATCGTCTTTAAACCCGCAAACATAATCGTTTCCATTCCTCCGCGCCAGACCAACGAGTCCGCTTTGATGTCGCCGCGACGCGCAACGTGGCGAATCGCTGGACCACTATATCTCGCGGTCCTCGGCCCTAAAGAGTCAAACCGATTCGATTGGGTCTTCTATTTACGGTCGCGGGCAGCGCAGGAATTTTTCGGAGGATTTTTATGCAAATATTGGAACCCTTGCCGGAATAGACGCGTCGAATTGTCGTCTCGCTTAAGGATGTTCTGGAGGTACAATGGGAGACAAAAGTACAAGAAATTCGAAATCCATCAATATATCCATTGAAAGCCATTCATGAATATATTTTGCATTAAAAAAATAGATTAATTTAAAAAGCTTTTCTTTAATTAGTGAATTTCATGTTATATTTATTTTTTAATCGAATTGTCTTCATATTATAAAAAATTACAAGTGACTTTTGCGAATGATTGAACCCCCCCTGATTTGAACTTTAAGATAATAAATTTGTGATATTCAATATATCTAATTACGGAATAAAAAGTTAAAAATAAATATTTAAATAAATTGAAAATATCTCAGAAAGCAATATTCATGGTTGTTAATGGAAATAAACATGTACTATTTGCGTAAAATTATGTTCTGATAATAACAAAAACCGTGACAACACTGTATTGCACTGTATTCAGCTGTATTTTTGTATTTGAGAGTTGGTAGTATTATGTACGTTTGGAAACTATCGTAATTTTGAACGTTTTAATTTATTTAAATAAGTATAAATCAATTACAATGTCTGATAGTTTAAAAGCGACAACTTACCGTTGGAAAGGTAAAATAGTATCAGAGAATGTTTATAAATTTCGAACATAATTAATTACATAATTTTTACTATATATAAATGGAGTTTCTAATTGGGTTTTTTCAAGTTTTAAATAGGGTTTGAAGTGGAATATTATGATTCCCCCCATAAGAAGACGTGTTAAAATGTGCAAACTTCAAATTGCTATAAATATTAAACGGTGCAGTGAATCGAACCCAAACTTTGGTAATTGTATTAATTTTGTAATAGTTATATCTTGTCAAATTTTCATTACCTCCAGAACATCCTTAATCGATCTTATTCGTTCGCGCCTGATGAACGCTTTGAAGTCACCGCCACGCGGACGATCGACGGATCGCTATATTTTCCGGGTCTCTGGACGTAGAGAAGTCCCGTCGATCCTTTTCGAAGAGATTTATTGCTCCGCAAAGAAATCTTTCGGAACCTTTACAAATGATTTCGTAGAACTCTAATGAATTTATTCCAGTTGAGCATCTTGCTCTTTTGTTTCGG
>CM052330.1:15419803-15538438 GCA_028455615.1 Lasioglossum zephyrum | reverse complement strand
CCAAGCTTAGAAATACCTCTTGCAATACTGAAGAAGCGTTTGTAAAAATTAGTTTGAAGGAACGTTATTTAATTTTTAAAGAGTTACATGGAGGGCTAAATTACTCAAACTTGGCCGCTGCTGAACACCTTTCATGACCAGTCGGTCAGTGACAATTAATGTTTTATCAATCTTGAGACATGATAGCATTTAACAGGTGTACGAAATTACATCTCTCCATCTGCCTCCAGTACAGAGTTACAAGCCTCTAAAAAAACGGCTAAGTTGTATCGTATAAAAGGAGGTAGTGCGAGAACTTGGCTGGTGCTCTACCGTGCACCTAGATCAAATCAATTTGCAAGAGGTTGAATTTGACTTGCAAAAGGGTGAAATTGATTTGCAAAATCTATATCAGACCCCAGTTGATCTGATCAGTAGGAATTGAATAGCCTACGAATCTAGCGGGGTGTTGCAATCGGGTCTGGCTCTGTGTTGTAGGTGGCTAGGGGTTAAACGACGGTAGCCAGGATCCGCTAGGGAAATAATCGGCGTTCGATTTCAGAAACTCGAGACACCTACTCGTTGCATAATCCCGCGGTGACTATGCGGGCCATCTGCGAGGCAGCTGTCGGACAGGTGCTCCCCTGTTTCTTCTCCGCTCTCTCTTGTCTCGCGTCCCCTCTATCTCCAACGAAGAAGATCCTCCCGGACTCACCTTCTGCTCTTTCTCGATTTTTCGCTGCTCCGCGCCGTCGATTTTATCCGACGGTAATTTATCGTGATTTCGGGACGATCGAGACCGACCATCCAGCGGCTGATTAAACATTTTTGGGAAAGCGATTACGCCCGGTCCCCTTCGAACGATCAACGCCGAGAGGAGGTCGCTCCGCAACTCTTATTCAGCCGACAGAGAGTATCGTTTCCACTCGCGTTACAACTTTTTATCGTCCGAATCATCGAGCGCTAAAATCGCTTTTATTCGCCGGCTGATTTACAGTTTCGAAGAACGATCCGCGTTCCAGGAACAGCCACGCCTATCCGCCATGAATCTCTTTCGATGGGGCTGCGCGTTGCGTTCCTCGCTGAACGTATTCCCTATAAAAACCTCGGAGGTGTTCCTCGAATCGGAGCCTCTCGCTTCTAAAAAATCCAGTTCTCCTTCCCGAGAAATTCTCTCTTAACGCGCTGCGGTTTCAACAAATTGCCACTATGATGCGGACACGGGAATCTCCATCTTCGATCCATCGAGGTTCCTTCGATTCTCGCTCTAAAATACATTTCCTTGTATCAGATACAGGCAATACACGGGGTGTCCCAAAACTGTTGTACTTCCTTGAAAGGGATGATTCCTGAGGGGTGATTTCGAGTAACTTTTTCCTTTGCGATAATGTTTTCCGCAGTTCTAGTTATTCTGGAAGTAGAACATTGTTGGGACACCCTGTATAAACATGCACAGTGTCTTATCCGTTTGTCCAGCACTGTAGTTTCATTATTCTCTGCGATTAATGTGCTCGAAGGGCGTGGCCTGGTGGCTCTCAACATCTCCGGGGCCAGAGCAATGGCTCACGGGGCATATCGAATCGCGGGAAAGGTTGCGCGTCGAGTTCCCGGATGCGTGAACCTTTCATCGATAGAATAAAGGGGCCGAAAGGTTAATGATCCATGTATACATCGATCCGACCAACAGGAAGCGTCATGCTGTTGCGAAATCGCTTCCGAGCGAGGCGGAATCCTATCGTACGACGGGTCCATGATAACAGTTCGTCGCTAAGTCGCCTTTCCAGTGGAACGACCGCCAGGATAATTAAGGTACCACGAGCAAAAGACGAGACCAGCTTAACGGTGATTCCCGGCGCATCCAGCTAGGCCCGGCAATTAAGATAATCGCTGATCGCCGCGCGCTCCGGCTACGCGTCTCCTGGCCCTTCGTCCGGCGCCTCCATCGATTCACGCTTGGAATCCTCGTACAACTTCATAGCCTTTCCGGGTTTCCATCGGCTTCTCTTGCTATTCCTGCGGCTCGGAATTTTCAAACACTTCTGGTTGCGTCTATCCTTAGATCGGCAGGTCTTATCTGGTCCCATTGATATCGATCTCGTGGTCCAGAAAGGTCAAGGAACCGTTTAACACCTGGTCCAGTTGTCGGTCGGAATACCACAGTGCAAGTTATCGACCACTTTGAATTTCTAGGATCTTCACCACGTTTTTATTAGCTCGCTTTCTTGTTTGTTTCTTTGTTTGTCTGTCTGTTCGGTGACAAATTTTGCAATTAATTTTAAACTAACTTCCTGATGAGCTCAGAACTGGGTGACAATGCATTATTAAAAAAAATATTTTTTAAAAAGTCTATCCGTTTCGGAGAAAATAATAATTAAATATTTACCTTTTCACCCCCCCCCCCCCCGAAAAAACGTCATCGCGTTTTCCGATCCCCCCACCTCGGTCGACAACGCTCTCTACTTTACTATGTGTGCGCACTCTGACTCGTCCCCACTCCACGGACCCACTTCGCCCCAACGGAGCTGAACGGAGCTCAGTATATAATAGTACGTCGCCACGCGTCGATCGGTAGTACATCATCGCTTTGTTTACAAAGTGAAATTTACAGTAAGCTTAGTGAGTATACAAAGTATTAATAAAGAGTGATACGAGTATTAACCCAAGACTAAAAAGTATAAAATCATTTTTCCTAGTCCCATACAGATTCTTAACCTCGTACAGATATTCCTGAAAATTTGTGATTGTCAATTTTTAATGGCAATATAAATATTTGTAATATTTAAAGCGAAAAACATGGGGTGCGTGCAATAGATAGTTGATACATTTGGCGCCCCACATTTTTCGTTTGAAATCTTACAAGTATTTTTATAGCTATAAAAAATTCATAATCACAAATTTTCAGGACTATCTGTACGAGGTTAGAAGCCTGTATGGGATTGGGAAAAATTATTTTATACTTTTTAGTCCGATTTTAACAACGTGGTATTTTCAAAAATTTATTTTTATTTTAAGACTGCAGGCCACTCAACGTGTTAATGGAAGTTCAACTAAAAGCTGCCAGCTGCTTAGATCTCCATCGAACCCTAACACCACACTCTCGACGACACTCGAGTCACGGTTATTGACACTGTCGACCTCGATTAAGTTAACGCCCTAGGTTTCCTCGATTCGCCTAGCTCTGCGTCACCGTCGCGACCAGATTCTACAAATTAAGTACGAATGCAGTCGACGCTTTTCATTCGCCTCGCGGTGTTGCTACAGTCTCTCTGTCTCGCGCACACGTGTTCCTCCATCGTTCCTTCCTGCTAGTTCCCGGCTGGTCCCGAGAGACCAGCATAGCCAGTCGCTGTGTCATCGAGCCTCGATACATCATAAATATAAATTGGTTTCTCGATACGTGCGTGTTGGTAGAAACGAGGGTACGTGTGCGGGAGCTCGCATTGCACACGCGTCCGCGAGAGTCGTTGGCATAAGCGCGCGAGCAAGGCCCGCGGCTGCGTCCCGGAATCTTAATACCGTCTCTGTGCCCGACGGAAAATGACAAATGAATTATGCGACGAATTTCGCGATCGCTTCCCGTCAGCACGCCTCGGCGACAGACCATGCATTTCTTTCCACCGCATTATAGTCTGGAAACCCGCTTTTCGTGGCCAAAAGTATCTTAGCGTTATCTTAATGTTGAATTCGTTTCGACACCAGCAATAATATTATAAAGTCAGAAATATATGGTAACATTTAAAAAATTGACGTGATTCCCATTTTTTTGTAAACGAAAATCTTTTTTTTTTTATTTTTGTATATTGAAATTTATAGATATGTAAATACTGATCAACTTTTGTTGGGGACATTTTTTTGGTAGATCGTAGGAAATGTCCATACAGGATCAAGTATTGTAATTTATTTAACTCTATGTTTATGGGACAAGTTCTAATGTTTCTCATGTACGATTATCGTAAATTAAATTAATTCTAGCGTCGGAATGACCAGAATAGAACGGTTCATCGGTGGACGTCCGCGAGTGGGCACCGTTTCCTGAAAATCGCGATAAGCAGCCGTGTGGCGGGACTGCCATGAACCCAGCATGATAAACCGGTGGTATCGCGGAAACGCGTCGCGCGTTTTCGCAGCAAAATTGCCGAGGATTCCGAGGAAAGGGGATCGGTTCGTTCCCCCGGATTCCTTGGAAACGCATTAAACAGCGATTACAAATCCATTGCAGATCGTCGAGATGGTCACGGGGCAGCTGTTTCTCGGTACAAGCGCAGCCGGTCCTCGGATTAGAATGCACCGTGCACGCGCTGCGGCTGTTGCGTCGCCGTCGTTGCGGTCTCTATTCTGCCGAGGCATCGCGAGAACTCTCGATTTCTCGGTTCGAGTCTCGTTCACGGGTGAATCTCGAGAAGTTGAAACGCACCGGCGAGATGTAATCGGTTGGTTGGCGTCGCTTAAAGGGCACCTTAGACACCTCGAATATCAATTAACCTTTGACCGGACGCCTCCGCTTTCAGAGGAAAGCCGGTGTAACGCGCGCAGAACGCGTTATTTAAACGTTTGAACGCTGTTCAGGTATGCCGGGGGGAACATACTGCTTCCCCCGTTTCGAGGAAAACGCGTCGAAAAGCGAAGACCGCTTGCGTTTTATCAAGAATTCCAGTCACACGTCTCGCATCGTTCAACGATCCGCCGACGGATCTCAATTAAAATGCGCCGCGACGAATCACCGGCGACCCGCACGGGAATCTACGATTAGATTGTGTTCGCGATACCATTAACACATTACCTCCCGGTGATTATTTCCTAATTTCTCATGGTCTGTAGTCCACTGCGGTAGATAACGAATGAGGGTACGTCTCTTCCTCAGGTAGTTTGTTTATTTGTACCTTCGTAATTGAGATAAGCGAGCCCCGGTCATAAAAGTAGCGGGACCCATCGAGCAGGTCAATTAGAGGCGCGTCGACATTAATTACCGTCGGTATCGGGAAAATTCATCGAAGCGTGGCCCAGTTTGCGGTCGGCCGTTGATCGGTAACGACGTGTATCGCGCGGTATCTGTCGACAGAAATCGGTGGTGGAGGACCCCCTTTTGTTCGAGGATCTCTCTCCCGTTCTCGTGCTGCGCGAGTCGCCCGCATTCCTTCGTTAGGTACGTACCACGGAAAAAAGAAGCCGAATCTCCCCCGTCGAAAAAGGACAAGCTGAATTTACGGGCGAGCCGCCTGCCAGTTGGAGGCAAACTCGATTCGACTACGCGAACGATTTCGCGTTGCCCATCGACTGCGGACTCTCTCTCTCTCTCTCTTTCGACTTTCGAAGGTATGTTCATTGTAAAAATATCACATTTTTTTTAATTAGAAAATCTCTTACGACAATTACTAAAAGAGAATGTACATCACAGAATCTGCGAATAACGAAAAAGTTGGTAACATTGTGAGAAAGAAAACAAAAAAAGAATACGGTAATTATATAGAAAAGGTCTGCGTACTCCGATTTTGATGAAATTTTAATATGCTATAGATTTCGATATTTTGAACAACTTTTTCCTTTTCCAATATAGGGGGGTCGCTTTTAGTTTCGAGATATTAGCAAAAGACTATCGCTAATACTGTATTGAATTTTTCGTATTCCTGCATGCTCCGTGGCAACGTAAACCTGAACCTAAACCTAAACCTAAACCAATACAGTATTCGAAACAGACAGAGCACGGGATCACAGATACAGCAAAGTTTGAGTGTGTAGAACCGAATTAACGCAACCGTTTCGCCCCGGATTAGCGTCCAGACAGAGTTGTGCAGAATTATAATTGAATTACTCCAGAATTATAATTACAAAGTAATTGAATTACATTGGAATTAAGTTGCATTGTAATTTATAATTCACATCTTCAGTCAATTAAATTACAATGTAATTCGTAATTGCAATGAAGTACAATTATAAAGTACTTTGTAATTGAATTATGAAAAATGAAGTAATAGCCAGAAAGAGGGTGAAAAATCCATGAGACGGTTTCAAACAGAAGGAATTTATTATTTATAAATTTACTAGCTGTTCGCGACGTGCCTACGGCACACCTTCAATTACATATATTGTATTTCAATTACACATTGTATTTCAATTATATTGTACTACATTGTGTTTCAATTGTATAGTAATTCATTTACGGCATAATTGAATTACTGTTAATTGAATTATAATGTAATTTCAATTATACATTGCATTTCAATTATATTGTATTTCACTTACACATCTGATTAAAATATTTAGTAATATTTAGTAATTTTATTACATTGTATTTCAATTATATAGTAATTCATTTACGAGATTACAATGTAACTCAATTACGTAATTGAATTAGCACAACTCTGCGTCTAGAGAATTCAGAGTCCTCGCGCAAGGTTCTCGTTACCGAATCGTCATCAGCGTATGCGTCGCGGCGATATGAATCGCGATACTAATATGGAGGAAAGCATAAAGTATGCTGGACGTATAGCAGCGACGGCGCAGGGTCTAGCTATTAAAGTTTCCCAATAAGGCGGCTTTTACGCACGCACGTGAACGTGAATCGAGGCGAAGGCACGCCGAGAAGGCGGACAGAATCGAGGCTCCTTCTCGCGTGGGAAGCGATAGTATTTCGATATCAGCCTCGCGCCGTGGACACACGCGTGTCGCCGCGTTCTCGAACACACATGTACAACACAGCACCGCGTATGCAGCGTACGTTTCGCCTCCGGCAATCCCGAACCGGCTTCTGTATGTACACAGCGAGGAATCATCCAGCGTCCACGCGCTGCAAGGAAGATACTACCGATCGAGAGCCGCTTTCGACACATTGCTCCGTGATTACACGTCGCGCTCCTCCTAATCGCGCAAAGCTATTACCGTTTCTCATCTAGGCGCGATCGTTCTCCAAAGATCGAGGAGATCTTCTAGGATCCCCATTTAAACTGCAACCGCTTTGTTTCGTTGGTAGGCATTTGATTCTATTCCGGTTTAATCCGGGAACCTAAAGGTACGTGTCCATCTGAGATCAAAACTATCGCGAGTTAGTCTCGAGACTCAAAATTGACATTGTTCACGGTATTAACACTTTCACAACCGCATGTTTGCGCAGTGAAACGTCGCCAGTGGCCGGCAATATTTTGGAAGAAAAAACTTTACGTAAATTCATAAAACAATTAACATTATTATTATAAATCAATAATCAACATTATTATACAACAATATTTTCCCTTTGTGTGATAATTATTGAAACGTACAAATATAAAACAAAATTCATGACTGGCCTGCCCATGACACCACATTGGTGTTAGCGGTTGTGAAAGTGTTAAGAGGGCTATCGGAGAGCTCTACGGAAAACTCTGGGGGATCAAACAGAAAGATTTGTAAATGACGAACACATAAATTGAGGGTAGGCGTCTATCTGAGAGTTCCTGTCGATAATCAATTTGCCTGTCTATTTTCAAATACTTCAGAAATGTTTTCTTTGAAGTACTCTCAGTACTACGTAACTACGTAGTCATTTGAATTTCCCGCGTTTTTCTCGGATAAATTTCGATAGTTATAAGTAGACTGCAGATTTTTGTGCATTTATAGCAAACTTGAGTAGATGAAACTCAAAATGGTTAGAGAATTTTAAGAATTGAAGATGTCGATGTATACCTTCTCCACATTTCTTGCAATCGATGCACACCCTTTTTATTTTGCATAAAGATCCGCTGTCTGGTTGTAAGATTACTCGTGAACAGAACTAGATATTATAGGACAAGGGACTCTTGCGAATCGTGCGCATTGATGTCGCGCCTCTGTCCAGAAACGCCGCTGGTTCTCCACTCCGTGGCAGGACTCGAATTCCAAGGAATACGAATCGACGTTAAACGCCCGGAACAGGTTCTTTTAATTCCTCGATCGAGGCAGAGCTCTTTTTCGCGATGGAATATGGCACGACAATAGTGCGCAATCGGAGATAATCCAAGATTCAGGACCACTCAGAGTTCCCGGGTTGCGTTTCCTGAAGGTTCGCGCGGCGAGTCCTGGAACGAGTCTTCGGACTCGTCCCGTCCGGTCGCAGATTGAACGGTTTTACCACTGCCAATGAATTACTACCTTGGTCGCTCGTGAGAACGTGTCCCCGCGCGGGCGCAGCGTTACTGCATCGTAGAAATGCCAAGGATCGTTTGGTCCATCACGTAATAACTGTCATAGTCGTCGTGGCGTCAAGGGACCAGACAGGATCCCTCGAGACTCGCGATCGTAACCAGATCTTTGAGTTTCGAGGTTTACGGTCGCAGAACTAGAGCTCGGACTTTTACCCGGGTATATGAGATACCCGGGTACCCGAGTACCCATGAGATACCCGGGTAGAGCAAAACTACCGGGTACCCGGGTATCTCATAAGACATAAGTCATAAATGATTTTGTGCAATTTAAAACAATAATGTAATTAAAAGAACGTTGATATATTAATTTAAATTTATTAAAATCATTCAAGAGAATAAGTAATCGTAATACATCGTCTGCTTTTTCCTATTGATGCGAACGATTTTCATTTTGCATGAAGATCTGCACTGTATTCATGAGATACCCGGGTACTCGGGTAATTTTTGTTTACCCGGGTATCTCACAGGTAACCCGGGTACCCGGGCATCTCATAAGTCACAGCTCTACGCAGAACCAGTGCCTATTAAACCGAAAGCGATCGGGAACAAGCGTCGATAGGTGTCCGCCGAAAATGTCATTGAATCGGCTTACAAGGGGTAGCCACGGTTGATGGGTCACGGAATTTACTAAACCTTCCAGTATTTGAAGATGTCTTCTCGAAATGTTATTTAGCAAAGCATTTTCCGGGAAAATTGCTTCACACCTTCATAAGAAATATTGAGAAATCGGTAGGTTGTTGGTTCGACTTCCGTTGTCGATATTTTCTTGTTTTTTCTTGAAATTGACTCGTACCTCAATTTTAAGCTTAAAATCTATTATTTATAAGTTATTTTTATTTCTATATTTTTTTATTCATGTTCGGCTTAGAAATGCAGGAACCGAGGCTAGTGTTTTTTATGTATAAATTGCGTGTTTTTTATTTGTGCCGTTGCGAAATAAATCGAACAAAAAATAATTTCAGAATGTTATATTTGCTTTATTATTGAAAATTATGTGTATTAATTACATGCTAGTATGACTCTGTGATACTAGAAAAATATTTACAATTAAAATTGAGGTAGGTATCAATTTCAAGAAAAAAAAGAAGAAAATATCGACAACGGGAGTCGAACCAACAACCTACCGATTTCTCAATATTCCTTATGAAGGTGTGAACCGATCTTCAAATGCAATTTTTTCGGAAAATCTTGAGAAGTGCGCGCTAATGCTTTGCTAAATTACATTTCGAGAAGACATCTTCAAATACTGCAAGTTTCAGAAAAATCCGTGACCCATCAACCGTGGTTTCCCCTTGTTCGAGACACTCCGCGTCAACGAAGAAGCTAATCCGAAAGTAATAATTCCGTTTCCGTCTTCCGGATTATCCGAACGGCTGATTCGGCGGACGGATCCCGCAACTATGAATGGAACATTCGACACCGCGTCGCGAAACACGCTCGTCAGCTCGCTATCTCGTTTCACCGGCAGCAGACACGATATCGAACAGCTTATCGACCACATTTCAAGCGAATATCTCGCCTCGATTCAACCTGTTAGTCGTGTTTCGCTTGTGGAAGCTACGAGTTCGAGCGGAAGGGAGAGTCTGGCAGACGTACAAAAACCCTTCTGCCGGGAGAACGGTTAATTAATCGCAGCCCTGTCGCTTCCATTAAGCCCGTAATTCATCTCAATTTAGTACCTCGACGCGACGGTTGGAAGACCGATAGAACACTGGAAAAAGCGAACGTATCATCCCTAGCAAGAGTTTCTCTGGTTTTAAAGCGTGATCGAAGAATGATTTCGTCGAATCGTGACGCAACGCAACCGCGCTCGGTTCCTGCCGCTCGAAAGGAAACCACCCCGCGATGCATAATTCATGGTGGTGGGTCCGGCTTTATGGCACACCCTGGCTCCGCGATGTAAACAGTCGTAAATTAATGCAATTGGTCGGGCCGGTCTCACGGACGACGGAAAAAGAGGAGCGCGAAACGTGGTCCATGATTTTCTCGCTCCCTTTCGCTACCATTTCTGCAAAGTTGTCAAATCCTAGTGTTAAGATGCGTTTCGCGAAATTACCAATCTCACAAGCCTGATAGAGAAAAAGGGAACTGGAAATAACCGTTTTACTCGTGCATTAGAAGAACAGATACGTTTATTTTGACGGTGAGAACAAGACTGATTTGACAGAGAGATTCGATAGGCAGAGCCATACATTTAATTAGAGCGAGCTCAGACGAGTACACAAAACGAATACGAGATTAGCGCGAAATACAAATTGCGACCCATAACGCTTTGATCTAACACGTAGATTGAGGATTCATTGACAGCCTACAAAGCTTTTCCGCTTCTCTGACAAGCTCTCGGTAAATTGCAGCACGGCAGAAGAAAGCAGTTTCAATTGCACGCGTATTTTTAAGTAACACGCACAGAGATGAAAGCGGCAAGAGCGTCGCGTCGCGTATCGTCGACCCGTCAACCGCGCTGACATTAAGAAAGCACGCGTGCCA
Source organism: Lasioglossum zephyrum (assembly GCA_028455615.1). Taxonomy (NCBI): domain Eukaryota; kingdom Metazoa; phylum Arthropoda; class Insecta; order Hymenoptera; family Halictidae; genus Lasioglossum; species Lasioglossum zephyrum. The sequence continues at coordinate 15,527,819 of CM052330.1, read as the reverse complement.
TTTGCGGGCTCACTGACACAATGGTCCTTTGCATTGCAAAAGACCCTCGGCTCTATTGTTCACACGTTTCTCTGTGGTGCCGAGCGGGAATATCGAGAAGATGCGGAACCAGCGCGACGAGAAAACATTAAAAGACAGTGTCACCCACCTCCTATCGACTCTCCCGACTTTCCGTCTTTCGAAACGCGTGGAACACTGCTCGGTGATGATTTTCTCTGTCACTGAAATGTCCTGTGAACTGATAGTGGATCGCAAACGGAGCTGTCAACGATTCGCGACGGAGAGCGTTCGTTCGCTCCTCGCTGTGAACACGAAGCTGCGCGGGCAAAGCGTCGAGCTCGACTGAGCTCGAAGCCACTGATGTCGCAGCGTAGTTCCTCGCGAGCAGCGTGTATCGATGCTATCTTTCAGCGATCAACGTTCGGCGTGTCTCGTATCGTTGACCACCAGGTGCGAAGGTGTATGAAAAATTAATACATAATTGTGGGTCGAACGAATGCTTAATTTTCGAGTTAACATCGCTTCAACAACACAATTTTTAAGGGACGGTCTATTAGAAGAATCTCGAATATCCGAGTAATATTTATTTTTAATTTAATTAATTATCATATTGATTGTTCTTTTCTACTCGAGCAAATCAATTTTTATGTACCAGAACGTGAACGTGAACTTTCATTGGATCTTTGCAAAATTTTTCAAATGCAATTACGCAGGATTATATGATAATACCTATCGATTGTACCAGTATTATTTCGTTTTCTTTTTCTTTGTTTTTGTGCGCATATACCTTCTTTCTTATTAGATAAGTAGTCTTGTATCTTTCTCTTTTTTCTATTCTTTGTAAATACTTATGTAAAAAGGACTTCTGCCTGTCTATAATAAATAATAATAATATTAGCATCGTCGGGGCTTACACGCAATTACAGAACGTTTTGGTAATCATCCTCTCGGAGGCTGTCTCACGATCCACGAATTTAATTCCATCAGATTCTGACGCATCCCATTAGCCGCATCAGGCTCATTTCTACTATCAGAAATCATCCAATACATTTTCCGAAGCTGTTTCCCTTTCGGTGTTCTGTTACAACCATCATGGGGGTAGTCGGCTTATGGCAGTGTGTTTAGAAGGTCTATGGGGTGCGCTGGCGCCGGGGCTCTCGTAGATTTATTACTCCCGTCGTGTCCCCTTTCATGGGAGTGTCAATAAGCATGTGACAGAGATAAGATAAGGGTGTACGCATAGAAAATTGCATTTTTGCGTCGCATTTCATTTGTTGGCGATGATCGACAGGTTATTTGATGTTCCGATTGCCATAACCTTCTAAGTGGATAATAAATAATGGATAAAAGAAGCAGATACAGCGCGTCGATCAGGGACAGAGTTCCTTCAGTAGTAGGTGAGCTATGCAATGTGAATAATACTCGACGCAGATAACATTTTTGCTGTTTCCGAGCAGCGGGCGAATCCGCCAGGTCCTCCAAGGAGAACTTCGCGACCGAATTCTTGAAGTATTGCGAAGAGTACAATGTCACACCGCTGCCTCAACTAGTAGTCAGTGCTTTCACTCAGCAGCATCGTAGTTATTAGATCTAATCACTATACTGCTGATCTTTATGCATTTATAGCATATGATAATTTTTTTAAAAGGCTAGAATATAAAATTAGATAGAAATCCCACTCACAGTACACCACCTTTTGTATGACTGCCAAAAATTTTCTATCTAAAAATCAATCGAACACTGCCCTTAAAGCACACTTGAAATATTATCGAATTCCTTAACAAAATCAAGCACTTCCACAAAATCTAACGTAGTTCGAGGTAAAGAAACTTATAATAAAAAAGAATCGATAGAACTTTATACAATTAATATTTGTGTTAGACCTTTTTTTTCCTTCCCAAGTAGGGATTTTCTTCCTTTCTAATCCTTTCCTCGGGGGATGTCGATGGGGGCCCTTTCTTCGATTCACCCACCGACATTTTCCCCGAGTTCAGCCACTCATGTTCTTGGCTTTCATTTGTGTTAGACCTACAAAGGGTATTCCTATTAAAAATAGAGTTTTACTTTATTCCACTTTCTTAAAATTTCTCTACAAAAATTGAAAAATGCATAAACATCCGCAGTCTACTAATCACGTGAAATGTTAGGCGAGAAGCACCGTGGATGTCCGATTATATAGGACCTCGTTCGAACGGAGGTAACGATTTCTTTCATCTGCAAAATTATCGAAAGAATAAATCGCTTTTCCTTTTTTAAGTACCGAGAATGCACTGGCCCCTATCTTCTATCTAACATACGAAAGCAGAAAGCAAGATGCTCCGAAGACGTTCGAAAGCAAAGATAAGTATTTTTATTCCCGATTTTATTAATACTCCGTTCCAATAAAATTTTAAATCTTATTAAAATTTTATATTTAAAAGTGGATAATAAATAATGGATACAGCGCGTCGATAATAATTAAAATAATTAATTTTTAAATTAATTATTTATTAAAATTTTATATATCATTCAACCTTTTCGGTTGCAATGCACGTCGCGAGGTGTCGATATGCATCCTGGATGCACTGAACATAACCATGCAGAAGTACAACACCATCACGATTCTCAAGTAATCCATAAACTCCCCTTTGCGGATAGAACCGAATACAGTTTCTCTGTGACTCTTCTCTCCCATAGTCTGCCGAACTGTCGCATAAACCCGTTCGGCGTTACGCAGATCGCAGAGATGTTGACGAATATCGGATGTCTTCGAGATCTGAATCTTGACATGAATCCGAACGTTCAGGAGAACTTTTATCTGCTTTGTCAGCCTACTGGAAAGTAAGTTTTCTATAGAATCGTTCCCTCGTAAATTAATCGAATGTAAACTCGTGTACAGATTGCAATACTTGACCCTGAGACACTGCGAAATATCCGACGAGGGAGTGAAGAAGATTGCAAGAGAATTGCAATATCGAGATCCGCCGAACGGCCCTAAATTAATTAGTTTGAGCTTATCGAACAACCGTATCACGTGCGATGGCGCAGCCTACTTAGGCTCCATGCTTCGTACCAACAGGTAAATTCATTCAATTCTCTTCTTTTCTGCCAGCATGCCTCTGAAGTTTTATTATAAAATAAAATGAAGTCGTACATGAATATATTAACACTAAACCTACCACGAGTGGTCGATTGACCCATTTTAGATTTTTAATTTGACAATTGTTGAAATCGTAAAGGTGTTTCCATGGGAATTTATTTAATGTATTTTTTTGACACCAGTATACAGGGTGTCTCAAAATTCCTTCAACATCCAGAAAGGGGAGGTTCTTGAGATGATTTGAAGCAACATTTTCCTTTGCAAAAATGGCGTCCGCGGCTTTGTTAAGGAGTTATTAACGAAAAACAGTTCGCATTGGTCTGTGTTTTTCGTTAATAACTCCTAACAAAGAGAATGAAGGAATTTTTAGACACCCTGTATATTACAATAAAAATAGTACAAAATATAAATAATTATTATTTCTATAATACTATACACATCGGTCACTTTTGATGGTCGGTAGGTTTGGTATTAATTATGTTATCGCACTATCGCGACCCAGTTTACTGCACTTCCTCTGCGCTCAACGAGACTGCATATTATTTTAAAAAAACCGACGGTTCACACAGGTCGTTGAGGAATCTCAGCTTGATGGGTAACAGAATACACGACAACGGTGCCTGGCTAATAATTAGGGAACTAAACACGTACGTAAAGTTGAAATTTTTGTAAGAATTACTTAATTGATTGATTGATCGCGTTAGAACAACGTTGACACACGAAGAGGTCGTGGATCTTCGTCACAGGGAGTTCGAGGAGATAGCGATGGCCGAAGAAGTATTATCAAAACAATCTAACGATTCCGTAGAAGAAGAATCAAAGAAGAACAACAAATCACGATTGGTTCGAAGTTTATCCAAGCGGTCCAGAAAATGTACGATTAATATAAATCGTAGAGACATCGCATTTTAATAAGATCGGATTGCAAAAAATTTCGAAATGAAACCATGCAGGATTATATGATAATACGATATCGATCGTACCACTGTTATGTTATTATTTTTTTTCTTTTTGTGCATGTCCCTTCTTTGTTATTAGACAAGTATTCTTGTATCTTTCTCTTTTTAAAATTTTTTTTATTGTAAACACTTATTCAAAAGGGCTTCAGTCCGTCTATAATAAATAATAATAATAATGATAAATTTGCAGCTAGCGTAGATATGTCGTTGAAAGGTCTGAGGACAGGAAGCGTTATTCGGGATCTAGAATCCACGCAAGTAATAGTTAGAACAGTTGGTAAGCAAGCACTGTGAAGAGTCGTTAATCATTGAGATTTTCAGAAAAAGAAAGCGCCCGAAGATTGCGAAAAGAATCATCCATTTAAAACAGAAAGCTTCCCCATCAACGGCGTGCTGGTCTCGACCGGAAACTTGTGCTTGCAATACCTAGATTTAAGCTGTAATTACTTTCTATCTGAAGCCGTGTTTCACAAGACATTAACAGACATTCCTACATAGATAATCACCTCACTAAGTACACTCTGAGAGATCTGATAAAGTGCCTGTACTATCAAAACTTCTTGCTACTCGGAGATACGACCGCGGGACTATTGCACGTCATTCTAGAGGTGAACGATCACACGGTGCTTAACGAAACTTGCTTTAACGACTGAGCTCCTTTCACTCTCAGGGAAGAAACTTCGAGACAGAGGATGAGGCTAATTGGACCGTGTTCAAGGAACTTTTGGACAACAGAAGAAGCGGCAATGCCATACCGATCGACGCGTTCCAGGACTTTGTACCTCCGGAGAGCAAAATCTTGCGTGAAAAGATCAAAGTAACTTCTCTAGTCTTCTTCTATAATCGTCTCCAATAATTTCTCAACGATCGTTCGTTCCTTTAGGCCTCTGAAAATGAAGCGGACAATGCGAGCAATAATTGAATCTCTAATACATCAGGAACGTAACGTTTGTAGGGTAACTGCACCAGTGAATGAACATTTAAGAAATTGTTCAGGAAGATACTTTATTTTTAAAAAAATGTGAATTAAAGGAATCTCGTATATGCCAAAGGGCTCCCTATACTTCATTTGTCAAAAATAAATGAACACAAATAAAATGAAATTATTATTATTTTTCTTTATTAAACGTTAAATAAAAAATATACAAAATACCAGTCAATGAACACTACATTCTAGTAATTATTATTATTGACATTTATTAATAATAATTATTATTTTATCATAAAAATTAATAATAATTCACTGGTGCAGTTACCCTAGCATCATCAAGCGGCTGACTGATAAAATGATACACCGAGAGTAAAGTAGAAAGAAAGCAGATTTGATTAGTCTTTGACCGAGAACGAGTATTTCGAGCGGGAAAAAAGAACGCGAAGGATAAAGAGAGTGAAAAGATCGGTGAAATTGATTCGAGGGTAAAAACGAGTTAATGGCGCGACCTCGAATCACGTCGCAAAAGCTCTTATCGTTTGAACCCTTGACCTGCAACCCGATCACGGAGCTAGGCTTGTACGCGTCGGACAGTTGGCGAAAACGTCAGTTTTACCGTGTCGCAAATTGCAACGATGCTGTTTCACATCGCAACCACAGTGATGTTAACGAACATCGCGTTGTTAAAGCTTTACTCGATGCATCTATCAGAGCCGATGGATATTCCTCGCTTGGCGGACGAGGTAAAATGGCTTTTCAATCAGTCTCGATTTATTCCTCCGCGTTCGCGTCGCTCGATCATTGGTAATTTGTTACGGACGGAAGCATTGTCTTCCGTTGTTCTCCTTAGATTTAAAATTAAATTGTCTTACAGCAATTAATTTAACCCTCATAAAAGGTCGACGAAATAACGTTCTTCGATTGTGTTTCGCATTGAGAAAATAAGAGTCACGAAGTGTGTCGGGCGAATTTACCTGCAAATAATAGTAGAACGGCATTGTTTCGGGAAAACTTTGTCAAATGAACACGAGTAGCTATTAATGAGATAATCATCATTAATCGTATTAGTCAAAATTTATGAAAAAAATAGAAATGAAATCTAAATCTACATAAATTTAAATAAATCTTTTTTTCGAACTACAATTGACATATATACGATATGTGATGTACGTATATATATATATATATATATATATATATATATATATATATATATATATATATATGTGTGTGTGTAATAATATCAAATATATAATATAATAATCTTACATATCTTCGACGAAACATCGAAATAGTTAATCGTGCTCGTCGTCATTCGCGAAATTTTGTTTATACGCGTGGTCCCGCAAAATTTTCAGGATTCCGCATCACCTATTTAAGAAATGCGGGACCAAAAATGACGCGGGATCTTGCGGGATTGCAATCCCTAAACACGAGGGACAGACGAGGGTTAAGTTAAAGAAAATTCGTATTTTTGTAATTTTGATGCATTCGTGAAGAAAACATAGCGCGCTACTGTTGGTTAAAAATTACGAATTGTGTACAGAGCGTTATTGAATTTCATTCGCAAAGTTTTGCTAGATTGTTTTTTGCACCAGGTAGCATGTCTTCTGGTGGCGTGGCGACCCATAGAAAGTGGGGAGTTATTTTCGACTCAGGTGTACTATATATAATCGTTCTCGTACATTGCTGAAATATATATACAACGGTAGAGTGATTAAAGTTCACTCAATATTTATTAATTCAATGTCAATTTCGTAAGAGAATTGCGCGACCCGGTTCGAATAGATTCAGTCGGTATTCGTACATTATTCACGCGAAACGAACACCGGAAACCGCCGCAAAGAGTGCTGACGAAATCGGTGTCCGGTGTAGAATTGTACGTGCATGACCTCTAGTTTCATTGATCGCGTACAAAAAGTGAACCGTCGTCAGGCGTGTCTGCGAAATTCACTTTCGATCGCCTATTCGCGAGCAACGTTTCAGTTTTACAAGTTTCATTACGTCATCGTAGTCGTTGTTGCATCAGAAGTGTATTGTAAAACAGTGAGAACAGTTAATAGTCATTGCAAATTCGAACCGAAAACGATCTACGATTTATAACCAAGCAGTGTCCTCGAAAAAGCGCATAAACCGGTGGCGTTATCTTCTAACAGGCACTGGAAGTTCCTTCGAGAGTAACGCCATCTTCTGGCAACAGACGGCAGCCGATTTACATTGATAAATAAATAAAGTTTACAACATTAAAATGCAAAATCAATCCGCAGACGAGGTATAGAAATAGTCCAATCACTTTATGTAGATTTTTGTCACACGCTCGTGGGGTTGTAACCATTTATAACGCCCCATTATCATCTTCATTTGTCACGCCCGACATTACCAATCACTGGTTAGATTTATTGGTAAATAATAAAAACGTGGTAAAATGATAGCAAATTTGAATCTCGAGGTGTATTTATAATGTAATTACAACATTTCGGCTATAATTTCAGCAATGAATTTCAATTCAGATTGAAATATAATGAGATTGGAAGTTGAATTTAAATTTATATTTAAATATTATGATATTGAAATTAATTTTGTCGGTGCATGGTTCGATCAACACTCTACACGCAATAGCTAATTTGTAAGTACGAAACACCACCTCTCTTTTCCTCTACTATTGAACATTTTTAATAGCAAACGCGGTCTCAAATTATTCAAATCCGAATCTAAACGTTTGGGTATACTTACAAATTAGCTATTGCGTGTAGAGTGTTGATCTTAATATTCCGATCGAGATTATAATTGACTATTTAAATATAACGATTGGATGTTGAATTTGAATTTAGATGTAAATATATATGTTGCTTTTTTTCATTTTCGCCACTTTCCTTGTTATGATCACAATTATGATCGTTCGGTTCGTAAATTGACCGTTGGTAAACTCGGAGGGCACAAAATGTTGGTATTTCAGATCGTGTGACATTGCTTTCCATGTGACAGTTAATTTAGATTTGTATCACGTCGATGGTCGTTTCAGATCGGTTCGTAAACATCTCGTTAATAAGCAAGGACGTACAACGATATAAACATGTACGAAAATCTGTTCAAGAACCCATTGTACCGCGTGTTCGTCTACGGAACACTGAAACGCGGCGAGCCTAATCACAGCCTGATCTCGGATGTCAATTGTGGCTACTCGAAATTTCTCGGACTTGGACGAACCGCAGTCCCTTATCCTTTAATTATTGCAACAAGATATAATATACCGTTTTTATTGAAGAAACCTGGAGTTGGTCACGTGAGTATTACTTGCTTGATAAAACAATTGTAGCGTTATTGTCCGTTTCACTAGGTCACCAATAGATGATCGCTAGTGCCGCCGAAATGGCATAGGTACCAGTCGTTTAAACTTTAAACGGATCGATGGATCATTAATCGATAGATTATAGCACTTCTTTGCATTTGTGGCGTACTAATTTATTAAAAGAATTGATCAAATTATAATTCACGTACTATATTTGTTATTCGTTTGCCAAAATTTGTTGAAACAATTTGCATGAAATTCAACGATCTACTAATCAGCTACCGTTTGAATTTGAACTAAATTTGCCCTTTGCTAATTACGGTTTGATCGGTGTTAGTGTTGACGAATTCAACGCACAGTTATATTAACATCATTTATAATTGAACAGCATGTGATCGGTGAAGTGTACGACGTGGACACGAAAATGCTATCCAAACTGGACGAATTGGAAGAACATCCAGGATTTTATGAGAGATCAATGACGGATGTTATACTAGCTCCAGAATCAAAGCTCAAGGGGACCGACAATTTCGAAGAGGTACATATACAAAGTTCACGATTTTAAAATTTTTCCTCTGCGCCTGCATTGAAAATTTATAACATATATTTCGAAAATATAAGTATATATATACGTTTTTTTATATTATATATTTTTTATTTTATATTATATTTTATATTATATTTACGTGCACAATGTTCCATAAACCGGTTGACACATAACATATCTATGGGCATTATAAGATGTGTGTGTGTGTAAAAGTCTTTAAATTTAGTATCTTACAATTTCTGCCATTTTCGATCGATTATATTTCAGAACAACCTTGATCCATATGATTTGTATACGTATACAACGTCACGATTTTTAAATTTTTTCTCTGTGCCTGTATTGAAAATTTATAACATATTTCGTAAATATAAGTATATCTGTTATATACATATACGTGTACAATGTTCCATAAATCGGTTGTCACATAACAAAGTTATGAGCATTGTAAGATGTAAAATTCTTTAAATTTAGTATCGTATAATTTTTACTATTTTCGATCAATTATATTTCAGAACAACCTTGATCCATATGACTTGTATACATATATACAACGGTCCCGATTTTAATATACAGGGTGTCCAAAAATTCGTGTAACTCTTGGAAATGGGAGGTTCCTTGGGTCATTTGTGAAGGGACATTTTCTCCTTTACAAAAATGGCGTCCGCGTCTTTGTTTAGGAGTTATTAACGAAAAACACGGACCAATCAGAACGCGGCTATAGCAAACTGAATCCGACTCGGCGACAGGTTCCGCTAAGCGTGGCGTAGCCGTTGGCCGAGCCAGAATCAATCCGCTGTAACCGCTCTGTGATTGGTCCGTGTTTTTCGTTAATAACTCCTAAACAAAGACGAGAACGCCATTTTTGTAAAGGAAAATGTCGCTTCAAATGACCCAAGGAATCTCCCATTTTCAGGAGTTACACGAATTTTGGGACACCCTGTATAACGGTCCCGATATAAGTGAAATATACAGTACCGGTCTGAAGTTTGAAATCACGGCGTAAATTCAGAGAATCAGAAGGTTTATAAGATGAACTGAACGCCTCTGAGACAATCAAGGAAGATTAATTTATCAAACACTTACGTTTAGTATATTTTTTTACATTTTGTATTATTTTTCTTTCTATCAAGGAATGCGTATTTTTCTCCAAATTGCTCTTTTATTAAAATCCGGTATTATTTTTAATAAAAGCCTCACATATTCAGAGCATCCTGGCAATTAGTTTTTTGAATGTTTCTAATTTGATATTTTTCCATACTTCTCGTAGAAGTTGCCAAAGCTATCCCATTAAAAAAAGTACATTCCGAACATCGTCTTGCACTGTGTGTATAAACTATACAAGAGAATTATGGACATAAGAAAATGCTAATATCTGTTAAGAAATATTATTCAACTGCAGTTAATATTTGATATTATCGATATATTCGATTTTTACAAAAATCAGCAAGTGATTCCAAACTTTTTTTGAGTTTTCTTTATTTTGGAATATAATGTACATTGTAATTATGTCCCTGAGATCTCGATTATCCATCTTGCGTTAATTTATTCGAGCTCCTTGTCTGCTGATCGACCCGGTTAATCGAGGCCCTAACGCACATGTTTTAAATTTTCATTGCAGACACAGGTTCGTTTTTATAAGGTGTACGAATACGTTGTACACGTACTGTAATTATAGAAAAGTATGAAGTCGAATTATTTTCGGTCAGCAGCATAGATTATTCTTTTTCCTCCTCAGGTTGGATCTCTGATGAAAGTTTGGATCTATTTTCTACCAAAGTTTCGAGAGTCCCTACTGGAATCTCCGATGTACAGCTCGTATAGCAACGAGGGAAGCCACGGTTTGAAATACTGCGAAACGTATGTTCGTGATTCCTTGTACAATCATCGACGCGAAGTGCAGTCTTAGGTGCCTGACAACCTACTTTCTTTCCAGCGAGGAGAGTACGATAAGGCCCGAAGATCTGCATTGAACGACCCTTCACGCAGAGTCTTTTGTTGCACCTTTGTTGTGCGAACACTCACTCGAATGTTCCGTCTGTTGCGCGTGGTAGTCAATAAAACGTCTTTCTATGCATAATCGCGCTAGAATTCCACTCTTAGTTTAGACAGCGCATTGTCTTCCATCTTCCCTGGCTCGTAAGCTGCTAAAAGAAATTATCACCGTCCCCAATATTTCAAAGAAATTTAGATCGTAGCTGTTGCCACGCCGCTTGCACTTTTGTAGCGGACTGTACTAGCTATTTCCCAAATTCTTCCCGAGCTTTGTATAGACATTCTTTGTATGTATAGGCATCTACCCTCGCGCGGCCCTCGGCACTTTTCCACCACAGGACGCAGGGCCAGCTGGGAACCTTTCCCTGTGGAATAGCTACTTTCACATTTTCCATCTGCTCGGGACGCTGTAGCAGGTAAAGGTTTCCGGCAGTCATTGTAGTGGAAAAATACCGGGGACAGAACAGGCAGATGCTGGGCACAGTGACTAAGCCTAATTCTCTAATGTTTAGCCAGTCGCATATGGGAACAAAGAGACAGAGAAATTTGAAGATCTTTTTTCATTTTCCACTGTTTAACTATCTCTCGCATTTCACTTACATATTGTGAATTAACATTTACGAATGTTAGATAGGCCATGCAAAATGAAAAGTGTTTGCATTGATTGCAGAACACAGAAGCCAAAGAAATATTATATTCTTCTTTTAATTATTCTATTAAGAAGACGATAACTTTTGAGATATTGAACATTTCGTAGATTTATATCAATTAAACCTATTGTGTAAATTTTATGAAAATCGGACGAAGTTGCAATGAGCTACGAACTTTTAAAGATGGACTTTAAGAAGAATTGCATTTTAATGCTGAGGAAAATCGAATCTAACAAAAATATCCTATATTTTCTAAAGTTTAATTGTTCTTTTTATATTTACTAATTTTTCAAATTTCTTTGACTTCTAGAGCTGTCCATAATGATCTTTCAATTGCTTTATCTCTTTTCTCCAACATTTATTTAAATAGTATGTATGTATATATTTAATTTTGCATTCAAATATTATGGTATAATATCCTACAACACTATTCAAAAACAGTAAGCAAAATCAAGCTGGAAGATAAGTAAGTGTTCGGTGATTTATGGACGGGAGTGTATTCTAAGCACGCTTTGGAAATTGGGAAATACCCGGTACATTCCGTTACAAAAGTGGCCTGGCCGTTGCCACGCCTTAAAAGACAATTGACCCTTAGCACTAGAGTGGTGACTCAGAGTCACCGTTAAGAATTGCTATACCATTACTCAAAATATTTATATTATTAAAAATGTTGGTAAGATATAATCTAATCGGCACATTTTTTAAGTATTGTATGAGATGTTATATAAACTTCGTATCCATAAAGAAATCGTATAGAATGGAATTATTCTAAGCCGCGAGAAATATTTTATTTTCTAGTTAAAATAACTCCGAGTGCAAAGGATTGAAAATAAAAATTTTACAGTCCACCGTAATTAAACGAATTATACTTTGAGAGGAATTATTAGTCTATCGCTGGATGTCGGAACTGTTGAAGAGATCGTATAATGGACAAGATGCAGGGTTTATATCAAACATAACAGGTTGAAAATTACCTCGTATATTATGTACATTTTCGGGACACGAAAAATATAATCTTGTAATAATAATCTCTCGGTGCAAGTGTTGCGTACAATGAGAAATCATCGGATCGCATATGTGTGCACAGTTACTTACAAAAAAAGAAGTTTATTCTCACAATAAAAATCTTGAATATCGCGTGTCGTTCGGAGGTTTTATCGAAACGAAACAAAGTAGAATGTTACCAGAACATTTCCGTGTGTGATTGTTTCTCTTATCGCTTAACTTCTATCGCTTTTATTAGTCAGTATTTTTCGTATCACCGTCGTTCTCTCTAATCTTTCGTGCGCTCGCTCCCTCTATTTCGATATCTCTCCATATAATATCACACGCTCTTTCTCTCGATTAACAGCCGCAATAAAAATGATTTTATTTCAACTATTCTGTAACAAAAAGGCAGACGAAGTTCGGACATCGTCCCCCTCGAGCTCGTAGTATTTATTATCCTGATCGATATCAAGATTCGCCAGGAGCGTCCCCTTCTCCTCAGGAAATATTTCTCGCCTCCCTCTGTCTTCGAGGGGATCGTACGCGATCGATCGAGAAATTACAAGCTGGCGACTCCTGATTCGATAGAGGTCAGTCAATCAGTTCGTTCATTCGGAAGGAAAACAGTATATAAAACTTCTACAGTTTACTTCTGCCCGTTCTACATATATTAATATCGAGACCCGTATATCTTATTCGGTCCTCCCCTATCGATCATACACGATCATCACGTGTATATATATACACATGTACATAGCGGATCTTTTAACGAGTGAACGAATATCGGTTAGGGGTGGGTGGCGTACACGTTGAAAATGAACGAAGTAATTGGCCAACCAAACGGCACAGCTTGTCGTCGCGAAATGTTCTACCATGGAAATGCCCGTAAAACGTCCCCTTCGATTCCAGCAGACAAAACTCCGACCATTCGCTTCACTAATAAAAATTGGCCACGAGATCGCCGACACGCGTATCGTAGTTGGTTAACAAGAAATTAAAATGCTTTTCAAGGCAGTATGTGTAAGTTGTCCTAGGAAATTTATTATAAATAATCACATTTTTCTTTCTTTCTTATCGTTCACTATACAAGAGGCTTCCGCATCCTCGTTTCCGTGTTAATATGGCTCGTGTTTCACTCTGCTTTCTCACACATTCACACACACACACATACAACACTCTGTCTCACAATCGTTCCGTTTATCTTCATTTTTATTTTCAAAAATAACAACGCTAGCACCCCAAGTCCCTGATCACGCACAGGAGAGCCGTTTATCGTTAAAGGGGTAGATTCGGTTTTAGGATTGCAAAGGTGTGGGATGTGCTTTCTCATTTCTCGATAATATAAAGATGGTGTTGTTCTCAGTACTCAAAAGCGATAGATCAATGTAAGTTGTAATTGCCATTAAATGTCCTACTTTTACGTATACGAGACGTAATTATTCGGCAGTATTTAGCTGTCGCAACTTTATAAATATGCTTCCTAATAATATAAATTATGCTGTCGAATACAAATTACGGCGAGGAAACGGAAGAACTTGAACTTTTGATGGCGATCACGACCTAGATCGCTCTCTTTTTGACTACTGAAGAACCCCAGCTTTGCATTATCGAGAAATGAGAACGCGTATCCCGCACCGTTGGAATCTTGAAAACGAATCTACCCCTTTAAACCTCTTCTGTCATTTCGTTTCCTCCTTTCGCGAAAGAAATATTCTTAAATTAACAAAAATAATTAAACAAGCGTCAACAAATGCGTACACTCAGCTTTCTCTTGTGTGTTGTGTTGTATTTTTCGATACGCGCGCGTTTTTTTCTTTTCCTCTCACTTGCTGTCTCTCTCGCTTACTTCGCTTTTCGACACTATTTCCTGGTTTTTCAATTTCTGTACGATTTCCTGATATATATATTGATGATGCTTTTATGCTCCCCGTATATTCCTTCGAACTATTGTTATATCGGCTTTCTTATTTTATTCTCGTGACGTGTTTCTTTCATTTCGCGCCGTTCCAAAGCCCAGCCCCGGAGTTATTTCTCAGACATACAAATACACATGTGTATATACGTAAACATATATGTACCGTAATTGATCTAGACGATTTTCTTCTTTCGTATATTCGATGACATGTGAAACCAAGAGCGGAACGATCCACGACGGGGATCAGCCTGGTTTCCAAAAACGTAATCTACGATCGATCGATTTTTTCTAAAACGAGTTCCCCTCGCAAAGTACAAATATATGTTCCGGTACAATTTTCTTGTCACGCTGACTTCTTCTCACTGCAGTTGTTGTATGTCTGAGTATCCTGGTGGTATCTAATCTCTATTTCCGTGGTGTTAAGAAGGCGATCGATCGTGGTCAGTAAAGCGTTACACGCGCCAAAAGGAAAGAAAAGAAAAAAACAGCACCGCGCGCGGAAACAGTGCAATCATCGCGCGAACTCTTTCCGAATCAGCGTGTCTACTCCTGGTGCTGATTGAGATTCGCCTAACGAGCCCTTGTATCGTTCCTATAATTATTTCCGTTCGCTGCTTACGGTCTATGTCGAATAAAAAAAGAATTAAATAGAAAACTGATGCTAAACGTTTGAGCATGTCTCTCTCTCGTACGAAAATAAAGCGTCGCGAGCACGTTTGTGCTTTCCCGGTTGGTGTTTGAGGTGATGTTCCAAAACCCGCGTCAAGCGAACTGATTATCAGCCTGGGCATATCGAAACTAGGGCATAATACGTGATATCTTGATGCGTAATTATGATACACGTTCGTTGCAGTCTATCCTAGAAAAGATATTTTATAGCGCGGCTGGGCCACGAAACGGTGAGAGGCGATGACACAATGATTGTTTGTCGTTTGATTGTGTCAGGGGAGATGGCTTTCAGCTTTGATCTTGCGAGAGGGCGCCGTATTTGTTGCCTAGCGTGAGTTTCGGCGCTTGCGTCTGCTCCGGCATGTACAATCTAGTTCCGCCTTTGTTGCGGACTTCTTCGAACACACCTTCATCCCGTTTCCTAGAGGAGCAAGTCAATTTTTCCGCATTAATTTTTCTAATCCAACAGGAACCATCGAAGAACCAAAGAACATCCTCTAATTTACCGTCTGCCCCATGGTCCATTCGGTTCGTTGCTCTGTTGTTGTTTCGCGTTTAGAGTCGGGAAGTACTCTTCGCTGTGTATATCGGGCGCTATGTTCTTCCCTCGCGGTCTTGGCGTCGGTGCTACGGTTGGGGCGTTTCTTAAATGTGGCGGCTTATAATTACTGCCGCCCGATGTAACAGTAGGAGGTGGTGGTGGTACAGCTACTTCTGGCTCAACTACTTCGGGTTGTGGTTGAGCAGGTACGTCCGTCTTCTTCCAGGGGCCTACATGTTTGCCCCCACCTTCTCCGGACTCTCCGTCCGAGCTATTGTCCTCCGCGGCTTTCTCGTCGTCGGTTTCCGCATCCAAGGACTCGTTGAGCGTTAAATTTCCTATTTTTAAGCCCGTGTAGTCCTTCTTCTCTTCCTCGAACTCCCTCCATTCGTCTTCGTCCTACCAAATAATAAAAGCGTATAGAACCGTACATTAACAAATATTTAAGAACTGCTAATAATTGAAGGAACTTGTTAGTTTTTATACTAGATATAGCTGTTTAAAGTGGTATCACTAGAATGTGGATCTTCATGGAAAAGTAAGAAATAGAAACTAAATTGAAGGTTACTTGTCCCTTTAATGAATTGTGTATATACTGATGTCTCGATTTTTTAAATGTTACAACTATTGCTATAAATGCGTAAAGATCCGCAACCTAATTATCACGGTATATGTTCTGGAAGACAATTTTACTATCATAGGACGATGCACTGGATTGAAAATAAGCGTTTTTATTAATAACTTTGAACAGCTACTAATAGTAGGCCAGTTTCTTGCGTAAACTAATAACATATGCGTACAGAACTGTAGACACGCTACTAGTTAACAACTGCTAGTAGTTAGAAGAACTTGTTAGTTTTTATATTATATGTAGGAGTTTAAAGTGTTATCACTAGACTATGGATCATTATGCAAAATAAAAATTGTAGGCATCTTCAATTTTTTTAAATATTACAATAATTTTGAATTTCATCTACTCAAGTTTGGTGTAAATGCATAAAGATTTGTAAGCTAGTTACCACAGTACATGTACTGGAAAGCTATTTTTCTATCATAGGCCGATGCACGAGATTGAAAACAAGTATTTTTATTAATAATTTTGGACAGCTGCTAATAGTAGGCCAATTTCCTACATAAATGAATAATGTATGCGTGTAGAACCGTAGACATGCTACTAGTTAACAACTGCTAGTAGTTAGAAGAACTTGTTAGTTTTTATATTATATGTAGGAGTTTAAAGTGTTATCACTAGACCATGGATCATTATGCAAAATAAAAATTATAGGCATCTTCAATTTTTTTAAATATTACAATAATTTTGAATTTCATCTACTCAAGTTTGGTGTAAATGCATAAAGATTTGTAAGCTAGTTACCACAGTACATGTACTGGAAAGCTATTTTTCTATCATAGGCCGATGCACGAGATTGAAAACAAGTATTTTTATTAATAATTTTGGACAGCTGCTAATAGTAGGCCAATTTCCTACATAAATGAATAATGTATGCGTGTAGAACCGTAGACATGCTACTAGTTAACAACTGCTAGTAGTTAGAAGAACTTGTTAGTTTTCATATTATATGTAGGACTTCAATGTTATCACTAGACTGAATATCTTTATGCAAAATAAAGATTGTCTGAATTGAATGCAAAAAATAGAAGCTAAATTAAATGTTATTTCTTCCCTTAATGAATTATGCATTGCTATTTTGAATATTTTAAATTTTACAATAAATTTCAATTTCATGTACTCAATTTAGTAGAAATGCATAAAGATCCACAGTCTAGTTTTCATGGTATACATTCTGAAAAGCTGTTTTCCCATTGTTGGACAATGGACTGGATTGAATACGAGCGTTTTTATAAAAAATTTTGAACATCTGCTAATACTAGGCCAGTTTCCTGCATAAATTAATAATATATGCGTATAGAACCCTAGCCATGCTGTTAGAGAATTAAGAACTGCTAACAGTTAGAAGAACTAGTTGGTTTTTATACTAGGCATAGATGTTTAATCTATTATGGGAACGTGGACGGCACACGTTCGGGAAAGCAAATTTTCTATTGTTCGATAACGCATCGTATTGAAAACGAGCGTTTTCATTAATAATTTTAAACAGCTGCTAATAGTAGGGCAGTTTCCGGCCAGAAATATTCAGTTTCGCGTCCCGGCGGAATTACATAACTATTCGATTTTCAAGCAGCGAGGGTGAAAATCGGTCGCGTGAAATTCTCGTGGCTCTCCGAACTAGTAGATAATTTCAGCGATCGTACGAATGACGTTTACGCGAACAAATATGGCAGCGGCCTGTGGCACACACGGGTGAATTGTTAGTTTCGTGATCGGTGACGCCGCGTCGCTATCGAATAATTGGAACGAATTGTAACATGCTGATGATAAAGAAAACGAGAGATGTTCACCTCAGTTTGTTGGATTTCCTCTACTTCTGGGTTCAGAGGTTTATCTTTCATTTTCGATTTGCCCAATCGCTTCCCCGTCTCTTCCAATTTCTTCGCTATCTCCTCGGTCGTAGTGAACTTCTTCCCCTTTGCTTTTTTCCGGTCCTTCTTCGCAAAGAAATCGTCCAAGTCCGCCATGCTGTGATCACTCTGGCTATTATCCTTAGAGGAAGGCTTTTTTTCAGGAGCTAGCACGAGGATGAGAGAGCCTCAACGAAGAATGATCGGAGCCACCGCTGCCGCTGTCCACATGGGCTTGTCTTGGCCGGAAGTCGCGGAGCTACTGCATACGAAAGTCAATGCAGCGACTAAACGCAACCAGATTTTTTTAGTAATTCAGGTTTTTCTCGATGGAACATAATCCTCGAAATACCTTCGCTGCATAATTCCGCTGTTTTAATAAAGAATAATTCTTATATATTTCATAATATCGAGAATATTCCTTGAGAACGAACGAATATGTGGCGCTGCTTGTCTAGCAGAAGACCCATGCAAAAAATTATAAGGGTTACCTAACCTAAGAATCGACTCCTCTTTCACAAAATTAATAATTTAATCGTGTTATTAGAAAGGGGTTAAAATAAGTTGTTAATATCGTAGTGATTCATAGATTCAGATACTGGTTCGAAAGCAATAAAAATATTAACACGTGCTACGAACAAGATGCACACAGAGGTTAATTGATCTAGTTCCTCCTATTGCCGATGGCGCCACATGCTCTTTTCCGCCACTTCCGCAATAGGAAATGCGGCAACACTCTGTTACCGACTTCAGTGTACAGTCTGCAGACATCTTTAGCATAGATCACAAGGTTTGTATAGATATTCCATCGCAGTCTAGGTATAGGAGTTGACCGTTACCATTTCTGTATCACTTCCTACCGTATGGGTAGGAACTATTTTTGTGGAACTAATATCATAGACGAGATATAGGAATAGATCTGACACCCAATGTATTTTAGTGTCCGTCGATATTGGTGCGCTAACGCCCCAGATACCATTCAGTGTCAACACCCAACGTTACCGATAAAACACAATTTTTTAGCCTTATTTACACGAAGAAAAAATTTTATACTCCATTCACATTACGTGTATTTCATATGATTTGACTGATAATTACAGCTTAGAAATAAAAAAATTTTCTCGCGGGAGTACTCAGTCAGTCAGTCGAATCGGCGGAGTCGGCAGGAGCGGTCGGTTGGGTTGCAGGACCAGAGGCGCCAGGAGGTCCTGGATGACCAGGGATGGACCAGATGTGGACCAGGGGTGAGCCGGTGAGTTTTAATTCAAGTATTCTCCGATGCTTGTTTTATTCACTCTTGATCCACCTGCAACTGTTCACTCATGTATTGTCAATTACATTATTATCTCTCATAGTCTAATTACTACATTCCTTCCGACTCCCTTTTGGGTCTCTTGTATAGCAGTGTATAGCAACTTCCTTGTGGTACTTGTAAGAACTTCTAGTATCTTATGAATAAAGGATAATATCGAGCTGGTAGTTGTACTCTTTGAATTTGCGTCAATATTACAAGTATGTAATACTCTAGTAAGAGTGTAAATTAATATCCACGAGAGAGAGAGAGAGAGAGAGAGAGAGAGAGAGATTATTTCACATAAATTCTCTTTCATAACATTTTGCAATATCACGTTCCTTCTAACTATCGTCCTATCACTTTCCCCAATGTCTGTATAACCATTGTGTGCTAATTGTATTTCTTTCTGTGTTAGAACTTCAGTAGCCAGTATGCTACGCTCGTCTCTAGTGCAGAAAAGAGGATTACGCTGTATCAAATAAAAATTAGCTGTCGCTGCCTGGACAGCAGTCACCTACATGTAGCCGAACACATACGCATTCTCATGGACATTCGTACCACGTCACCGCATCCTGCTAGACACCTTCGTTTCAAATATTTATAACGTTTATAGTATTGTAATCTTTTAGTGAAAAATAAAGAATTATTAATTATAACAAATTAATGTGTTCTTTCTTCGCGACCCTGTACAAATTTTCAGCCGTCTGGATCTTTGTTCAGCTGTGCTACTGATTTTCGAAATTTTCAGACCGTCTGACTTGTCGCTGAGTTGTACTACTGATTTTCGAAAATTTTCGGCCGCCTGACTTATCGTTGACTTGTACTACTTTTCGAAAATTTCCAAATTTTTCTGCAATTTTTGGTTTCAGTAGTACAGGTCAACGACGAGTCAGACGCCCGAAAATTTTCGAAAATAAGTAGTACAACTCAGCGATAAGTCAGACAGCCGAAATTTTTTAAAAATTGCGAAAAGTAGTACAAGCCAATGATAAATCAGACGGACGTAAATTTTCGGGCGTCTGACCTGTCGCTGAGTTGTACTACTGATTTTCGAAAATTTTCGGCCGCCTGACTTATCGTTGACTTGTACTACTTTTCGAAAATTTCCAAATTTTTCTGCAATTTTTGGTTTCAGTAGTACAGGTCAACGACGAGTCAGACGCCCGAAAATTTTCGAAAATAAGTAATACAACTCAGCGATAAGTCAGACAGCCGAAATTTTTTAAAAATTGCGAAAAGTAGTACAAGCCAATGATAAATCAGACGGACGTAAATTTTCGGGCCGTCTGACTTGTCGCTGAGTTGTACTACTGAAATCCAAAAATTGCAGAAAATTTTCGAAAAGTAGTACAAGTCAATGATAAGTCAGGCAGCCGAAAATTTTCGAAAACTTCGAAAATCGACTTTCGTATTCGGAGAATGTGATAGCGATGAGATTACGCGAAAATGCAGTAGTACAACTCAACTATAAGGCATACTACCTCACATTTTTGTGGAAATCAGGAAGGTGGAAAATATTGGTGTTTTAATAAATGTATAAACAGAAGTATTTTTGTATTGCATTGTCTTTAATTGTTCATTGTAGATTCGTACATTAAATGGTTGTATTGTACATGTACATAACTTCTAAGTGTGGTGGAGGAGATATTAGGAGATAAGGGGGAAGGGGATGTATGGTTGAGAAAAGTGGAAGAGTGAAGAGAGTGTGTGAGAGAGAGCGAGTGAAAGAGGCACGAATGAAAGAATGAATGGGCAAGAGGGAGGGGAGAGAAGTACGACCGGTAGAGGAGGAGGGGGATGTGCGTGTGTGTGTAAAGGGTGATTAAGGGGGGGGGGGGGGGGGGGGACTAGTGACGTGGTGAGACGATTGGCTCTGGGCGTTTGGCGTTGACAAAATTGGCGAGCGTTTACGTTATGATTTGTTTTTGGTTTGTTCTGTAAATATTATATAAATATATAACTTATATACTTCGGAGGAAAAGATGGGAATGGAGGGTGAACGACCGGAAGAGGAGTTCCGCGAATGGGGAAAGGGAGTAGGGGGGGTAAGATAAAGGGGTAGGAGGGAAGAGGGGTTTGGGCTTAGGTTTAAGTTAAGTTATAAGTTTAACTAAATTAAGAGCTTTTGTAAATAGGCGTTTTTTCTCTCTTTCTCTCTATTTAGGTTAATTAGGTTAAGTATAGGTTCAAGATAGTTTATAAGTTAGAAATAAGGGCAAATGTAAATGCGTCGAGTAAATGAGGAAGAAAGTATAAGGACTTGTAACCCTAGGGGGAATTAAATAAAGAATTATATGTATATAAGATGAATGTTGACAGGCATAAGTAGAGATACGTAGAGTTGTCAGCAACGATGTAAAATCTAGCTCCCTCAGACGCAAACCTTCTATGTTCCAATCTTTTGTAGTTTACTAGCTTATCGTTTCATTTCGATCGGTAATGCAGAAGGATTTATTTTGTTTGAGTATAATTCGGGAGCACCATACAAGTATATGCAAGAATAATATACAAGAATATACCAGAATATTCTAGAATGTAGAAGAATATACAAGAATATTCAGAAATATACAAAAATATACAAGAACACACAAGCACCAATGCTAGATGGCGTCATCAGGCATTTTTCGAAACGGGTTCATCTATTTTATTAAATATTTCATAATTATGCTATTTTTGTCGGGTTTATTTACCTCAGATTAATGCAGAAAAATCCCCTGAACATACCTGTGCCCTTGAATTAGTTTGAATTGCCATGAATTTGCCATAATTTGTTTTTCAGGTCCATGGTTTGCGTATATTTGCATATGGCCCCAGCAGGACGTTCGTCTGCTGAGTCGTACCTATTAGTTTATTGTTGTTTGTTGAATAATAAAGTGACAACATTATTAATAGAATAATAACAAATAAGAAGAGCTTACTGAAACGTGAAAACTGATGTGTCACAACATTGCATTGCATGTAGAGCAATAATTTAAGGTGAAAGAGGTTAGGTAACACGAGTGTTTTTTAATATCGAAAACAAAGTAAATACACTGAAATACACAATTAAAATGATGCAAACGGGTGGAACTATAATGAAAGCGTTGCTCTCACGTAAGTATTTTATATAATGATCGAAATCTAATGAACTGTACATTCATACTTACTGCACTGTTATTTATTTACAGCGGGCCTTTTGCTCAAGTCACCGATGAACCAAAGAATAGCTGGACTAAAGTCGTATCCAGTACCACATGTTTTTAAAGGTATTAAGATTGATAAAGCATTGCAAAACAAAAGATTAACTCTTTTTAACAAAACCTTCATTTTATAGACATTGAAGCACCTGAACGTAAAAGGCTCAGAGTTGTTATGAAAAACCCTCAGTACCCACCTGGAATTCGTGTTTTTACGATGCAAAAGAAATTAAGGCTAATGAGAGGGCCAGAATTATATCACAACACTCTTTTATATAAGCAATATGGCATAGTGGTAAGAGGACCTAGAGTTGCGACATATCGGGGTAGTCTAGTTTCAATGATGGTGCTTTTCAGTAATCAAAAGTAGGGCTGTTACTTTTCTGAAGCTTTGGCTCTTCGAAGATTCAAAGGATTCAAAGGAATATAGGGAACATTGAGATTCGAAATTCAAAATCTGCGACCTTCGAAGGGAAGTAACAGCTGGCAGTCGATCGCATTAGTATTTTTACGTTTACGAGGTGTAAATTGCATCATTTAAAAGCACGTGTAGCTATTTTCATAAAACTGCGACAGCTACAAACAGTCGAATAATGCACATCACAACTTGTAAATGTAAAAATAGGACTTTTCAGGGAGATAGCAGTCGAGATTGATCTTTTATTTAGTGCTTTTTATTACTGCAAAACCCCGTCTTTGCATTTTCGAGAAATTTGCAATCCTAGAAGCGAGACTACCCTCTTATGATTGTTTTATGTATTACTGTTGCATTTAAGATTTCTGAGATCACAGGCAAGAGGTGGAGGCAGACTAAAATTCAGTCACTTTGAAATGATACGTTATGGTCTGCTGAGAACAATTTTCCCAAATCAAAAAGATGCATTCGCAATATGGAGGGTCCAAGATCCTTGGCAGCCTATTTCGAAAAAGGTATCGTTTCGTCGAGCAGGACAGAGTATTAGAATGTCTGATGGTAATTGAACAAACATTCACAGAGCCAGGGAATGCGTATGGGAGGTGGTAAAGGTGGTATAGATCACTATGCTACGCCAGTAAGGTCAGGACAAATTGTGGTGGAAGTGGGAGGACCGTTCGAATACTTCGAGGTAATATAAATTTCATCAGCCATTCCACGTTATATATTTCTATGATGATGCATTGAGAACTTTTTCTAGGTGAAAAAATATCTTCAAAACATCGCGAACAGACTGCCATTTGCCGCGGAAGCGGTTAGTTATCAAAAAATGCAGGTGCAAGCAAGGGAGAAGAAAAGGATCCAAGAAGAAAATCTAAACCCATGGACTTGGAAATATATCATTCAAAACAAAATGCTCGGCTGTCATAACTGGATATCGAAATACGACAAGAAATGGTATATGGAGTACTTGTAATTAGAGCTTGCATATAAGACCGAAACAGAATAAACGAATTGAATAAAACGTATCGTCGATGTATCGTAAATGGCCTACCTGACTGGTGAAGAACCGAAGAACCGAAGATGTGCAGGGTGATTCTGGGAACTGGGACAAGTTACTGCTCTTTTTATCTGTGATTGTCAGGTAGAACGCCGCATGTAACGTACTTTCACTTTCAAGATGAAGCCGTTTAAAGTTTTAATCACTAATGCTTTGGCATAGGACACCTCGGTTGAATTTGTTTCCATGACTTCTTTCTGGTAAATATTGCAATCCTATACTATGAAGCGACCACAGGTTTAACAACTTCATCCTCTTGGACGTGTCATGCCGCGACGCGTGAATTGAAGACTCATGTACGACTGAGCTTTGAGCCTCGGAAACGGGGTTTTTATTAGGGCTGTAATTTTACGTCGAAGGTTCGATTTCGAAGCTTCGGAAAAGTTACAGCCCTAGTTTTTATTATCCCAACAAAAGGTGGGAATGGGGAGGGTTCAGAGAAGAACCTCGATAGCAGCAACGCGTGTTACAATTACAATATTTTATATATCTTTGATGACGGTTTGGTGGTAACAACAGGTAAATACTACATATTGTACATTGAGTAGGCGATAGTCGTATCTTATTGTTTAATTAGCGTACCGATTACGCCGGTGCGAAATGGCGACGTCCACGACGACGACGGGCAACGCGACCAACGACGGAGGGCATGGTCGGTGAAGAACAGCGCGATTATAACAGCAGCAGCAACAACAACAATCTCAATAACAGTAACAATAACAGCAACGATGACGTACGTGATCAATAGAATACAAATGACAAATAGAATCGTCGCAATCGAATAATACAGTAAGGAATAATCAGTTGGTACAATGATCGACATATCATCGTTCTATCGTTAGTTTGTGCCTGGCCGGGTGACAGATGCTAGAGAAAAAGCCGAGTCGCGCAAAGCGTTACAAGTTGTTTCACCGCGAAGAAGACTCCTTAACGATAACGATATTAAGATATGGCAGTAGATCTTGCGATCGTTGTAAATATTAGACAATCGAGAGAAGCGTGTGAGTGATATTTGCAAAGATGGATCCGCAGCTCCTAACGCTTTGCAGACGGTGGACCCTGTATGGATCAACGACGAATGTAAATTGCTCGCGATTAAAACGGCTATATTCGGGGTCGTGGACGTCGTGGATCTTCGCCGTGCCCGTCCTCGTCCGTTGCCGATCGCCTCCGTCGATCCTTCGCGCGTATCATAGTCCCGCATTTATCACACTTAAACGTAGATATACAGAGCGACGACATCGTGTGTCTTTGAGGAATGTGTGTGAATGCAGAGTCAGCATCGTGACGCGATATATTCTATTACAATATACCGTATATGTATATATTTATATTTATATATATATATATATATATAATATAATCATCCTCCCTGATCGGTGGGAACTTATCAAAAATAAAAAAAGGGGGCGAAAAGAGAGACCGGCAGTAGTATCGACTACGGGGCGCACGTCCCCAACGCTCGAAGACTATGCCTGAGGCGTTTCCATAATCGAAACAACTTTCGATGGAGCGTTAAACGTCGTGTAGAAAATTCGGCGTAGCGAGTTTTTTCCGCGTTTTTCTTGACTCGTTCTCCCACAATCGCGTCAACGACCGTGGCAGATGACTCGAGAAACGCGTTCGTCAACTTTCAATGGCGAAATCATCGGCGAGAAATGATCGAGCGAGCAGCCAACGTTCAAACAGCCGAGCGAGCCACTGCTCGGCGTGTCGAGGCTGTTTAACCCCCACGCAGGGGAGTGAAATGAAGATTTTCTTCTTTTTTTGTTTACAAGGCAACCTTGTTTTCTCTGATTATTTCGAGTACGGGGAGAATCGATGGAAATCGATCTCGAGGAAGAGGAACGTGACGAGTAGAAATTTGTATTTTCTTAAGTTTCAGCGATACGGTAGCTGAGAGTGAAGGGTTAAATCGCCTCGGTCGCGAAAGAAGGAAAAAATGATGCCTGGATACGTGTGTATATATACAGTTTGGCCAGAGCTGGAGGAAATAGTATTCTAAGTAAAAAATAGTAACTGTAACGATCGTTTCATATTTTTTTTTGTACGTCGATAGTGTGTGAAGGTGATATCGGGGCAGTTTCGCATTTTTTCATTTTCTTCACCTTATAATCGCGGCAAGCGAACATTCATTCGAACAGCAAATCGCTTGCGATGCTTCTCGGGCGACTGAAGATTTAGCAACTGCCGTGTGCGAGAGAGTGCAGCGTTCTTGTGCCAACAAAAATACGTTCGTCTATCTCTGTGCCGATCGGAAAAGCTCTGGACATCGTCTCTTTCTTCTTTTACTTTTTATATTCTTCCGGTTATTCGTTCGGAGAAGCATCGCACGCGACAGTTTCCGCGCGATACGGCTACTCAGAAGCTCTCCACTATTTTCTATCGTAAATACTATCCTTTCACGGCCCTGCACGGCTCTCCTCATTTCGCATTACGTTCCGCGGGGATTCTCTCTGTTTCTCGAGAGACCCGTTTTTTCGGTGGGACGAGGTTTCGCCGGCGTACAATGTACGATTGATAAATTGATTTAGTTAACGCGGTGGTGTCTCACTCACGGTAACTCGATATGATTGATTCGTCGGACAACGATCCACCGTGTCGCTGACGAGAAAGAAGAATTTGTTTTCTTTCGCTCCCCGATGACAAGGAAAGGGCAGTGACCGTTCTTTTTTCTTCCTTTTTTCGTGGATAATTCGTCTGTTGTTATCTCGGCCGAAAGGCAACGCAGATCGCGCTTGCTTTGCTGTCGTCATTGTTTTCTTTTCATTAATAATAATGCATCGGTAGTGTTAAACGCTATAAGACTAGATTTCTCGGCGGGCGTGTGTATCCTTACGTCGGCGCGACGTGTCCGGCACTCTTTAACCCGTTGCAGTCGACCCCCGGTCGACGATAGAAACGACATCAAACCGAACCGAGCGATTTGTTTTTCTCTCTCACGCGATATTTACAGGAGTAGAACGAACTC
Organism: Lasioglossum zephyrum; assembly: GCA_028455615.1. Taxonomy (NCBI): domain Eukaryota; kingdom Metazoa; phylum Arthropoda; class Insecta; order Hymenoptera; family Halictidae; genus Lasioglossum; species Lasioglossum zephyrum. The sequence goes on along the minus strand of CM052330.1, from coordinate 15,500,863 downwards.
ACACAGAGCAACGGAAAAGTACGTCAAACGGGGCACGAAACGGTCCCGATAAGAAAAAACTGTTTACAAACCGTTGTTCGTGGAAAGGTTCTGGTCGAAACAGTGCACTACCGAGGACTGTCACGCGCGAACAACCGAAATTTCTTACTAAATAGTATCGTTATTCTTTCGATTCTACACACCCGTCCACAAGCCATCGGACACTTATTCGATTCTGAATTAAAATTCTAACTTTTCTAATTATTATATACTTTCTAAATTTTCATTATTATTGTTATATTTTCCGTAATTGTTTCCCAATCTCATTCATCCAACATTTACTCAGTATACGTATATATTAAATTTTGCATTCAAATATTATTGTATAATAGCTGCATCTAATCAAATTATCAAATCAAGCTGGAAGCTTGTATTCTTTAATTACAAGTTTCTTGAAGATAAGCAAGTGTCCGGTGATTTATCGACAGGAGTGTACATTCGATACGAAGCTCGATCGATTGATCCGCAATTAAATAGAGGAACCACGATATATAAATTAGGGAATAAATTATAAGTAGGACCGCAAGGGGTTAACGTGGTTGGCCGTGGTCGACGTGGCTCGACGTACTCGAGGCGTCTTTGTTGCTCCGCGCTCGTTACATATCACCAGACAGCGGATCGTTATGCAAAATGAAATTGTTTTGCCTGATTTCTAACAAACTCGAGCGAAATAGAAATTGATTTTCTTTCTTAATACGTGCAATAAGTCGACAATAATGTAACAGTATTTTCAAATTCTTCTAATATTCCACTGTATTAGATCACACCTATTCGTTTTCGTTATAAATGCATCCAATCCGCTGTCTACCTATCACTATGACCCACGCTCGACGTGCTCTAACACAACTTACAGATACATACATACTTAGACACGTAGCCCTTAGATACTTATGGTGAGATAGGGTCCGATCCGCGGATCCATGGATCGCCGCGCTCTTAGCTGGCTATGATCGCGTGTATCGGCGAGGCGTGCGATTGGATTCGCGTTACGGAAAATCGAATCGGTGCGGAAGAACGAACGTCGTCCGATTAATTTCTCACGCGTTGGATAGGGTCCGCGTGTCGCCTCTCCCTCTCTCTCGTTCTTCACGAGAGTAACGTACACGCGGAGGGTGCGAGTTCGCGCGTCGTCGCCGAACCTTGCCCGTGAATCGAACAATACTGTTTCCATCGAGGACGCTAAGTTAAAAATTATTTACATCAAACTAGACGCTTTAATAGGTAGCTGGATTCTCACGGGATTATCTGACGTAAACGATCTTCGGGCATACCAAAAACGGCACTCGTTGCACGCAAGGCTCAGCGACGCGCGTTTCTTTCTATAGCTCTCTACTACGATGGCGATAACGATGGCACGGATATGATTCACGGTTGCGGTTGCGGTTCTCTCGCTAGAGGACGACGCTCGCTCCGATTCTATCCCGCGTTGATCGTCGGCACGTGCTGGGACGATCGTGGAATCCAATCGACGGGGCTGGATCGTAATTAAAAGCGATAGCATCTCAGGCTGCCGCGAGCTAGAGACTAGCGTTCGCCCGTTTCCTGGCCCGCCGATCTTTCAATTTTCTAAGATACACGGGTTTTTCACGTTCATTCCCCGGATGTACCGAGAAAACTTCGCCGATGAAGATCGTTTCGTCGAAGCCGTGTTCTCACGCGATTGGTTCTCACGTTGGCTCAGTTACAAAAACGGCGGAGATCGAAGAGCGACCGAAAACGTTCTGGAAACGGGATGGGAGCGTACGTTCTCTCCGGCTGTCTCTTTGCCAATGAGAAAATACGTTCGTTGTACGGAAACGGAGTGTCCGTGTGTCTGTATACGTCGAACGGGACCGATCGAGAACGTTGTCGGTGAATTGTTGCACGGCGGCTCCGCGTTTTCGCTTTCGGATTCGATAGATTTGTGCGGATGTCCGTTCGCCGTGGAATCCGTTTAATTAACGTGCGCTAAATCGCTAGATCGCGGTATATATATAATATATATATGTACACAGTCTTACAAAGCAAAAATTTACAAACATTACGATGTACGGTCGATCGAATAAATATTATACGGTCACGTCTGGCGCATATCGGAAAAGTAAAATGGCTGGAACCGGCCCGCGCGGGCTCGTCGCGGGATCGATCTCGGCGTCGAAGCGACGAAGCTGGGAAGACTCGACGACAGCAACGGTTATCGAAAACAAAAGCCTCGAGAACGAACGAATGGTTCGCGGAAAAGTAAAACGAAAAGCCTGTACCGTTAGGAATGATTGGGTTGAATAGACGAAAGAGAGAGAGAGAGAGAGAAAGTTCCGAAAGACGTGCCAATGCTTCGACGGAGCAGACGTCGAAGCACCGAGATCGATCTCGAGACAAAGGGGCTCGGTTTTTGTTCGGCCACTTTTTGGTGAATGCCCTGTCGCGAGCGACGGGAACGAGGGAGATTCGTCCGGTCGCTGGGAACCGAGGGCTTGAGCGAGAGATCGATAGTGCACGGAGGCGGAAGCGAGGATCACCGGTCGATCGATCCGCGGACGAAACCGAGAAGAAAGCTGGTCGAATCGAGCGCGCGATCTACCTACCCCACCGGCCACCGATGATCACACTTGTTTTTTTTTAAGCCTCTGCGAGTATGTGTATACGATCGTGGCCGACGGAAGTCGCGCGATCGAGATGCAGATCCGTTTTCCGCGTCTCGAGCCTTTTAGTATTATAGCGTACAAAACGTATACCGAACGCGAGCCCGAGATTTCGAAGCTGGTTTCGTGCGCGCGTCTTCCGTCGGGTCACGGTTATACGAGAGAACGCGTGTAAGTGTGTGTCGATGCTTTTGCGCGATACTCTTGATGTGCTGCTAGGAAGCTGACTAGATTATAGCCTAGAATACGAAACGACCGGACGGTAGGATCGGGTGGACGAGCTCGGCCATCCCGATGTAAATGTGCTAATGGCGATAGAGAGGAAGCGGAGAACGTGGCACGAGCTCGGCCACCGCGGCTGCCTAGTTCTTGCGTTTCCGCGACGGGAATGAACGACGCGTGTCCCGGACGTTTCGTATCGATGTTGACTACTCTCGGCCTTCTCGAAGGCCGGGCGCCTTTACCTAGGCGTTCGACTCCTTCAGGTTGTCGAAGTACTGCATGATCTGGTTGTAGTCCATGCCAAGATTGAGGTCGTCCAGCGCCACAGATTCCTCCTGCTCCTGGGACGAGGAGCCGGACGAGCTGGAGGAGGAGGAGGACGAAGATCCGGAGGACGCGGACGGCGACGAGTTAGGCGGTGACGAGGACGATGAGTCCACGGTTGGACTGGAAACGTTCGCCGAGGATGTGACCCCCGCGCTCGAGAACGACAAGAACATTGGATTACCGACGATCGTCGCCCTCTTCACCTCCCTGGCTCTCGCTTCCTTCGAGTGCCTGTTGTCATCGTGAGTCACTAGCTCGACGAACTCCTCCTCCTCCGCGCCGTTCTCTTTCGGACTACCTACTCTAGCTTTACCGTGTGACGGCTTGATATGCTGCTGTTGGATCTGCTTGCTGTGTCGCTGGTTATTCCCGTGATGGCTTCCGGCCGCGCTACCGTTCGACGCCCTGTGCCGGTGCTTCCTCGGGGTCTCGGGAAGCCGTACAATCACCCCAGTGTTTCTGTGAGGTGGCACCGGTGGCTTGTAGTCCTCGTTCTCGTTGTTGTTCGTCGACGTTGCGATCGTGGCCGCGGCAGTGTTCACGCCTGTCGAGACCGGGACCCCGTGAGGCGGTAGGGGCGGCGGAATGTCGTCGTTGCTGGAACAATCGGGCTCGTTAGACCAGCACTATCCCCTTCGAAACGGGTGGGTCTATTTTATCGGTTCTGAAACTTGAGTAAGATTTTTACTCGTTTCGTGATGTGGTGACGGTGGACGTGGCCATGGAGGCGGGGGTGGTCACCGTGGTCGCTGTCACCGCGATCGACGGCCTAGCCGCGGACTTTGCTGCAAAGCTGTTCCTCGGAAGTTTGTCCCTTTTGCAGTAGGTTGTGGTGTCGATCGGTCCGGAGCTGTTGTTCCGCTGGCCCGAGGAAGGAAGCTCGATGTGGTTCGGGTTGTCGAAGCAAGTGGCCAACTCGCTCGAGTCGACGTCCGTTTCGTTCGCAAGAGGGTTACTCGTTACACGTACCTGTAACGACGCTTATGTGAACGCTGTTCGACAATTCGTTAAGGGTGTATAGGGCACCCCCTGAATATTACTAGAAAAACAAGTGCAAACAGTGTCTGCGGGATTCAATTGTTTTTTCTTATACGAGCATGTTTTGAGATGTGTGAAGACTTATTTTAAAGAGGAAGGTTCAACGCACATCACTCGGCTCGTGATCTAACGAGATTATGTTTATATCTAATGATATGAGCGTCCAAAGTAGGGGAAAAAATCGAGAAAAGAAACGAGAAACCACCCTCAGATTCTAGCTCAGGAATTGGTTACACTGAAATAATATAATAGGAGCAGGGGTTACCCTATCCCCTTAAGGGTTCCGCGAGGCTAGTTATATAGACGTGTCTATCGTTCGGGGCTCTGTTCATCAATTCCCGAGGTCCCTAGACGTCGTAATCGTACCTGGGCGATCATCCTACCTGTTGTGGTCCGCAAGCAGCCCTCTCAAGGGTGGCTCGTCCCAGCCAGACCCAGTCGTGAGCGTTCGTGGTCGATTCTCTGGGCGGTCGTCGTCCCGAGGCCAGCTGGTTGGCGGCTGCTCTGGCCCTTGCCGCTCCGGAAAGGACCGGAAGCGCGGCTCCTGTCAACAGCGAGTCCGGCGGCTGGGGCTTGAACTTGCTCGCGTAGACCACGCAGGAGACGACGAACACGACGATTGCGAAACAGAAGGCCGCCAGGAGAACGTACATCCCGATCTCGAGTGGGCTCATGCTCGCTCCGCCGTGATGCCGTATACCGACGCCGCCCATTCCTCCTGAAGACATGCCATTAGCTATAGCCGTGCGGTGCTGGCGTGCCTGCACCAAAGGCTCGTGCCCGTTCTCGTCTTTCAGCGGTAGCCCTTTGCACAGAAAACAAAGAGACAGAAAGAGAGAGGAGAAGAGTGAGAAACGACGGTCGAGAGTGAATGGAGCGTCAGACTGCTCCCGAACCTGCTATCCCTCTGCGCGAGCGACCAGCTGGCTGCAGAAAGCGAGACACGACCGACATGCGGGGGCAATCTTGAGGCCCGACGGTGGGAGGGTGCACGCGAGGACAACCTCCATCCGTCGGGACAAGCGAGGCTGTTCTAGGGGTGGCTAGAGGAAACGGTGCAAGAAGAGAACAGGCGGTGCGAAGCGAATGAGAAGTATCGCTGAGACTCCAGAGTTGGCACAGAAGTGGTACACGAGTGTAGAAAATGGTCCTGTGCGGGTGACCGTTCGGCCAATAAAGGAAATCATTTCTCCATGTCTCGAGAGATAGATGTAAGTGACCTTTTGCAGTCCAGTGCGTGAATCGCAAGGGATAAATACTTGAGAGCAACCTCGGACCGTGCCAACTGCCGAGCTACGAGCGATAGTCTGTCGGACGATGATCCTTGCCGTGTTTGTGGCGACTGCGAGCGGACATCGACCGACAAACCGCGCGAGGTCGAGTGCCAGCCACAGAGAGAAACACAGAGAAGCTAGTGCTGGTAAGCGACAGATCAATGCGACAGACGGGAACAGGGTCTATTTACCAACGAGAATGTCGTGCATATCTGGCGCCATTTCCCCCCTGCTGGTCTTCCTCTCTCTATGATGGTGCGATCCGACCGTCCCGCCTCCGTCGTTCTGCACGAACTCGGGTCGATTCGGCAGCTCACTCGAGGCGAAGTCTACCTCGACGTTGGCCGAGGCGCTGGCCAGGGCGGACGTGGTCGCCCTTTGCGACACTTTACCGGACCTCCTGCCGCCTACCCTGCAGGCATCCGCCAGTTGGAGCTTGACTCGCAGCAGATCACCCCGACCTTCGCCCACGGCGATCACCCGGGGATGATGGGATGCGACCATAGGCGCGAAAGCGACTACTTCAGGGTCCAGGCTCTCCACAGACAAATGGTAATCGGTCACGGCGATCTCTCGCAGCGGTGTCCTCGTTCCGTCCGAGAATTCCACGTCTATGTCCAGCAAACCCTCCTAAAATCACGTGTCTTCGTTAACAAAGGTTTACAAGCCCATAGTTTGTTAAAAATTAATGATACGGTAGAACCATCACAGAAATTTCAACATACTACTGTATTATTCGATGCTTAATTCATTAAACATACTAAGAAAGAAAATAAACTTCCACTTCACTCCACTTTGTTGCAATTCAAGTACAACATTTTTATTTTGCGTAAAGATCCGCTGTTTAGTTAGAAAGATTTGTTTTCCCGATAGGAATAGCTACCATACCTGATACTTGGCAGTGAGTCGCCTGGTCACCGAGGTTTCGGCGACGTATCCGTTCTCGATCGCCGTGTCCGGACTGATGGTGAGCTGTAGACCAGACACAACCCTGACCGACAACCTGGTGACCGCCACCCGAACGTTCCCAACCTTCACTTCCTTCGCTCCAATTATTCTACCGGTGATCGGCGACAGAACCTGCACTTCCGTTATACCTACGCCACGACCTTGGACGATCCTCCCCTGCAGGAGGGTGGCTATTCTCGGATCGGAGACGCGTAGCATCCCCATCACCAGGTCGGTGACTCGCAGCCAAGTTCTACGGTTGACGAAGTAAGAGACTCTACCGGAATCGTGATCAGTGGCTAGGAACCTCGCGTGAACTTCGACCGGACTCTGTTGGAAGCGAAGCCTGCACATAGTCGAGGAGCCTCTTTCTATCGAGTTGATGGTGTCCCAGCCGGGATCGTTGCCCCTGTATCTTTCGTCCTGGCCGTCTTCCTCTAATATCACGTCCGCGTCCTCCACGTCTATGGACGTGTCGTCTATCGAGTCCTCTAAGTCCGCGGCGCTTCGTTTCTTCGTCTTTGTGGAATCGCTTGGTCTTGAACTGGTGCCGTTCAAGCTGCGTTTACTCTTGGCGCTGACCACGTGCTCCTCGGGGATCTTCCAGCCTTTGATCTGACTCAGCCTGGTGTCGTCCACGGTGATCGCTAGCGGGAACTCTGGCATCCATACCGTAAACTTGGCCAGACCTGTGTAGGTCCCGTACTTCACCAGAACGGACGCGTTGCTGGATCCCCGGATCTCCGTGCCGTCCACGTACACGCTGCTGCAGGACGATGACACCTGAATTTGATAGCAGAGGCATGCGATTAAAAGTTGATCTAATTCAAGACGTCGCACAGACAAAACCTTCTTTACGACTACTAATACAAAGTGTTGGGATGACGAGGTTGGGAGATCAAATCTTGACTTTATATTCCTTAAATGTTTATTTAATCTCCATCACACTCATGGAATGTACGTTTATCAGTCATGAATTAAATTCTTCTTGCCAGTCTACCGAGCCAGTCACAAGGTCACGCCTCCTCTCTTCATTCTATCTTTTAGAATATAACAGTTTAAATTCAATGTATTAATAATAAAGTATCATATTGTGTTAGTGTGAATAATGTAATTCATAACTGATAAACGTTCATTCCATCAGGGCGGTGGAGATTAAAGAAACATTTAAGGAATACATTTGAGACATTTATCTATAAATTATTCTAATCTATAATTACATTTATCTATAAATGTCTCAAAAGTCTGACCTGTAAATGTCGTAGATCCATCCCCACTACTGCGAGGTATACCCCCTTCAGGGGCCATGAAACTCGAGACGCCTCGATCGCCGAGAAGTATGACTAATTCGAATTTCTAACTTCTCTATTTTTAATTATTTTTTATAGGAGTTCGATGACCATATTTGTGACAATTTATTAATACAAAATCATACCAAATATGATATAATTACGATGATATTTACTTGTGTAATAGACCATTAAAGTTTCGGGCCAAAGGAAGGACAGTCTGCGTCTCTTTCTTTCCCATACGCTATCCTTCCTCGCGCTCGAAAGTTTAATTGTTTATTACATAAGTAAATATCATCTGAATTATATCATATTTGGTATAATTTTGCATTAGAAAAATGCCACGAATATGGTCATCAAAGTCCCATAAAAAATAATTAAAAATAAAGGAGTTGGAAATTTGGATTAACTGTGTTTACATTTCTCTGCTGTCCTTCTCTACGTTCGGCAAAAGTCAAAGAAAACTGTTCCTGACGTATAAATGTCCCTCGGCAGACCCGTGCTGAGAACTTATATGGATAAAATACTGTACAAGGATTATAATTAACCTGTACAGATCTGTTTGAATCTTCGCATACAACACTGTGCATCGGTGTATACAAATTCAAAAGTGTGGTCCACATGTGCCCGAATAAGTTCGCAAAGATTTCAAGAAAATTGGTTAACCGGTTCGACAGCGAGAGGTGTGAGAGCAAGATCGTACGTACCTTGAGCACGCTCTCGTCCTCGGAGTGGCAAGAGGACTGCAGCGTGACGTCGGCGACGGTGCCAGCCTGGCTGACGATGAACACTTTCATTCCCTGGGACACTTGGCGGCCGGTGAGTACCGCGGTGTTCATCACCTCCCAGTTCTGCGAGACAGAGGGGGGAGGGGCAAAGAGAAGGAGAACTCGATTAAATCGTGGGCTTTGTCGCGGGTCGGGGTTAGTCGCGGGGCTCGTTAAAGCGTCCCAACTTCATTCAGAGCATAGAGAGCGAGAGAGAGGGAGAGGAGAGAGCCTCGATTCGAAGGCGCGATGCGATCGTTCCTCTTGTCGCCCGGTGCTTTTGTTTGCTCCCGAGGGCACGTTGTCGGAAAAGTTTCGCGACCGGTCGCGAACTCTGTCCGAGGAAAGGGTTCTAAAGGGCCTGGTCGGAGGCCTGTTCGCCGGACCGTTTCGCGTGTGTCGGTCTGTTCGCGCGCGCACAACGGCTTGTATGCAAGTTATTCCACGCGCCGGCTACTCCGCTCCTATCCACTCGGTATAGTCTCGCGTGTATCCGTCTGTGTACTTTGCTAGCGGCTGGTAGAAAAGGGGACGGCCAGGAAGAGGTACGGGGCACGGTGCACGAAGCCATTTCCAAGTTGGCTTCCGTACAGTCTGCCCTTTGGAAGGAAACATCAAACGACTCGGATATTGCAGCGAGGGAATTTAAATCTCTGACCCCGAGAGAGCCGCCTCTCTCCATCAATCCGCTGGCTACCCAGGCCGCCGACAGACGTGTAAGTGTGGATGGACCAGCCGCCTACATCTCGCGGCGGGCTCGCTTCTCTCTCATCGACCAGACTGATGCCAAACCGTGTTCTTAGCGGCGCGGCTCGCAGAAAAAGGCACTACTCTCAGCTTTTTCCTAGCTGTGGGATCGAATATTTTCTCGTCCTTCGAACAGCTCGCGATTTCATATTCTCCGGGGGAGGAGAATCGCCGGCCGAGATTCTCCAAACAAAACGCGGACTCGTTTCGGCGATTTTGTCGTGGCCGCGCGGGCGCGCGGATGTAGGCCTCGGTGACTAGAATCGCGGCGGCTATGAATAGCTCCCTTTCTTTCGCCGAGATCCGTCTGACACATCGAGGCCTAGATATTTCCACGGATGGCGCAATCACTCATCCGACAAAACGTTTCATTCGAATTAATCTTCGTCTTTCTCTCTCTGAGCGCTTCTCTGTTCTCGCTGGACGTTCAGACGAGGCGACCAGATGTTGAAGTTGGTCGCGGGCATACGATGCTCCGCGGGCTATTGCAGGCCTCTGGAAAATTACTTTCTTCTGGTAAATTCAAGTCTATTTTTCTTTGAGGTACGGAGGATCGTCTTTGAACAGCCGGAAGAGGCGTGGCCATGTTGCTCTTAATTTTGGAGGAGACCGGTGCCCTTCGGGGCAATCTGTGCCCGTGTTTCCAGAAGCTGGAGTGCACCAGAGTTCCAGGAAGCGTGGTGGAGTTATCCGTTAGGTGTGGGTTTGGTTCGACTAGCCTGCACTAGCGAAGTTTATCGGGAGATCTCTGATCCACTTAGCCGGTTGAGTTCGCCGTCTCGACGAGATTTAGCTATGCATTATATCGAAGACGCTGCTGCTCGTCAAAGGGTTTTCGGTTCAAGTGGAATTCCCTAGACCATTCGCTGATCCTTCGAGAGTAGGGTATTTATAATACTCGCGGCTAAACGGTCTCGTGCCGAAATATTCTTCTCTCGCTGATTAAACGCTCGCCGAGACCCCTTCTTCGGTCGGATTCTCGCGGCAGCGACAAACCCGGTGTCAATGTTGGCGCTAAGCCGGACGAGAGAGGTTTACGAGGAAAGCAGGGCGTCACTCGTTTAATTAAAAACTCCCCCCTCTCGCTGGCCGTGAGCACCACGGACGCTTCGGAGGTACGGCAATTAGAGCGAGGATGATCAAGAAGAGCGTCCTGCAACTCCTCGGAAGGAATATGTAAACGAATTAATGAAACGATTCGTTAATCAACGCACCTCCTCGGGAAGAGAACGCGCGTGTATCGATTCGGACACGCTGGTGCCTCGGCCGAGACCCGTCCATCGTGTCGTCCGTGAAAAGAATAAACGAGACACGGCCACCGTAAGAACGGAATCAATTAACTATTTTCCCGGAGAGCTTTCGAAATCGTGGTCGAAGAACCGAGCAACGAATAAATTACTCCGGACAGTATAGCGTCGCACCACTGCTACCGGACCCCAAGATAAAAACTGCACGTCCGGAGAGCAGCTTTATCTTGGCCGAATGGAAAATGCAACTCACTGCACTCGGAGAGCGTTAACTTAACGCGACTACCTCTTCTTGGCTTGGAACACCCCGGGTCTTTTCTAATGTTTGTAATACCCCTAGCTAGCGAATGGAATTTATTTATTTAACGACGCTGTACTAGCTGTACCTGGTGTTCTTCCGATTATCCTGGTCCGCAGTGATTCTCCACTGGTGTTTCTCTTTCCGGGGGAAAACGTTGCGACCCGACCAGCAATTATTTTCCATCGATTACTATAGCGTGCCCTTTGTGACTCGTTTCTCTGCGAGTTACTGTATATATATATTTATATTCAATTTCTACCTGACTATATTATACATTTACCATGGCACGATCTTGGTGTATCGCCACTGTCCCCAACAGGCAGCTGATAAGGGTTAAATCCGAGGTGCAGCATTCCTCTCTCGAGGAGGATCGCGAATACTGAATGTCCCTATTTTTGGTTTTGAAGGAAAGGAAGTAGTAGAGGACGGAGAGGGAGAGATGGAGTGGAGCGATATAGAATGAAGAACCTAGGGAACAAGATCGGTTTTATGAGGGAAAGAAAGGGATTGGTCCGAACATCCGGCTAGGCGTTGCTGATATGGAGAAATCCGAGGTGCAGCACTCCCCCCAGATGGGGATCGCCAATATTAAATGTCCCCAACAGGCAATAATTATGACGACGACAGTGGCAGCAGGCGGCTGTATTATTTGTTGAAACGTCAACGAGTCCGACGGTGCATCGGACGGGATCAGGCGGAAAGAGGTTCCGCCTCATCTGCGCGCAGTGCTTTATCGTCAAAGGTGTATCGATCATTCGGGGACACCCCGTAGCTGACCGCGTCGCTTCGGTTGCTTTGTCGTCGGGAGGAAGGCATTATCCTTTGACGCGAGCTCGAGTCGTTTGGCCGTGGAGTTGTGGAGCGAAGCCTGTGTGTCCCTTCCTCTGTTGGTTTCCAGGGCGAGGAAAGACCGGGTGGATCGTTGATCGAGCTTGGAAGCGGATTCTCGCGCCGCGTGCTCAAGCTCCACGTATACTATACTCGGCCGGTATCGATCGGCGCATTTGCCGGGCGGTTATCGTGAAACTTAGCGGATTCTTTTTCAAGAGATTTCGAAGAGAGTGAGAGAGGGAGAGAAAGAGTGAGGGCGTGGGCACGGGTGGACGGTTCGGGGTTGGCTGGTCTGAGAATCATGCCAGTCCCTGCGAGAGACCGGCGATATTGGCTCGTCCCTCTCCAGCCACCTGGATTCCTCTATTCCCAAGGCTGGCGCGATCCTGTCGTGGAATTCCGCACGTCCACCGGCACAGTTGGCGGGAATGAAAATCGTTCGACACGTATAACCCCGCCAACCGACCGGCACGCTACGAGAACAACCGTACGAAATTATGCTAGGAGCCACCCTTTATCCCTTACCTTTCCTCGGAATCGCAAACGTAATCCGCCGCCGGATGCTCGAAACTGGTCGCGGAACCGTTCGCGACTTGTTTCGGGGCACGTACCCCTACGACACTGTTCCATCGTTTATTCTTCCGCGCTCTATTAGAAAATAGGAATTCCGGCGACGTGGATGTTGTCTCCTTCGTGGAACCGTTTCATCGGAGATTACACGCGACTTATTAAAACAGTGCGGGTCGACGATCCTCTCCGTTTCGTTCAGAGAACGACGCTCTCGTGATCGCGATGTCTGAATCCATTCGGACCCCTGTCCGTAAATTTTCTACACTCGTATTTTCGAGCGTCTCTTTGGTAGACTTAATAGGAATCATTGACAAGCTGAAATTGTCCTAGATGTATTTATCGAGCTTCTCTAATTGGACCTAATAGAAATAATTGACTAGAAGCTGGAGAAGTCGTGCGAAGCCTTTGAACAACTCGATCGAAATGGACCCACGTATCGCCGAGAGTTAACCCATTTGCATCGCGAGGAATTCGAGTCGGAAAATAAATTACGTTTCAGTGGAGGAACTAATTGCTGGACTGCGGATACTTTAGTGAAGTAAATATTGTCCAACATTTTCTGCGCCTTCTAGAAGTTAGCCCCCACTTGTTGTATACAAGAGTAAAGTGCCCTTTATATCGTTGTGCTGACTTGTGCTAGGCTAGCACAACTCAGATACATGATTATATGCTGTTTGGATGATTGTTACTTAAACGTTAATTAGACGTTCAAAACGATTAATCACTATAACTTCTTTATTTTTTTTTAAAGTAATACTTTAGCACAATCGTAGCACAACATAACACAATTCAGAAAATTGAAAAAAATGAAAAGTGGGGGACTACTGAAAAAATCGTTTTTCTCAATTTTTCATCTTATTTTTTATATTATAGTTGTAATATTCGAGCACAATTCAGCACAACTGATGAAATTATTTAATTCAACAAGTGGAAGGCTAACTTCTAGGAGGCATTTTCTGCTGTTCCGAATGAACAGATGAAAATTATGCAACAGCATTGCTACCTGTTTTGATCGTAAACGCGTAAGATCCGCAATGTACTAATTACTAGAGGGAACAATGGCGGTTGATCTTTGAGGTTAACGGTGCTCTTACCTTCGAGATAGGCAGGACAGCCTGTATATCGTCCTTCTGTATCTCGAACCGAGCCTGCAGCTTCCGTCTCTCAGGATGATGATCCCGCATCCCGTTGAATTGAGACGAGCCGTTGTCCTCTTCGTCCTCAAAGGTGTAACGCACGCCCCATACGATACGACCGCCGTCCCAATTCCCTTCAACCCCCTCCTCGCTGGCTTCCAGAAGCATCGTCAGGATTTCCTCCGCCGATCTGAACAAGGAAACAGAGCGATCTTAGTCCGGTGACCCTAGGACCCATCTCTATCCCTAAGGAAACACGTCCCGACCCCTCGTTTCCACCACGGCAAATTGCTTCATTCCCGTGGAAACTGGTTGCGAGCTACCGTATGTACTTTATTCGTACGCGATACGGGAACACGAGGCCGGACCACGCTCTCTCGCAGTCCTAGATTGTCTATGATCCAGCCCTTGCATCCATTCGACCATCCCCAGTGCTGGGACACTGTCTGACGCAGCAGATAGCCGCCTGCGGGCCAAATTGAGAACAAATGCAATTCAATCCGACAGGAGTCTCATAGCCTGTCGAACATCTCCGCGATTAGTTGCCGAAATAAATTCTTACCACGAAGACAGTGGCGCATTACTCCATGGGCAATTTGGGCAAATGCCCGTAGCCGCAAGCATAAAAGGACGCCCCGAACACAAACCAAGATACAAATTCTTCGTTTTTCTCATAAAAAGAATTTCAATCTCAAACTCTAATTTGGGAAAATTCATAATACAATAAAGTCGCGATTCTTGTCGAACAGCCTGTGCTCTGCACGGAGAATGATCGTATGAAACCATACAGGGAGGACTTACTTCAACATTTTTAAAAGTTGAGGTAATTTTAACAATATTTTAGTGTAATAATAATTATTTCCAATAATTATACTAGAATGTAGTGTTTATTGACTGGTATTTTTTATATTTTTTATTTAACGTTTAATAAAGAAAAATAAAAATAATTTAATTTTATTTGTGTTTATTTATTTTTGACAAATGAAGTATAAGGAGCCATTTGGCATATATGAGATTCCTTTAATTTACATATTTTTTTTTAAAATAAAATATCTTCCTGAACAATTTCTTAAATGTTCATTCACTGGTGCAGTTACCTACCCTTAAGATATCTACTACTTAACATATCTTTGAACGTCTGCAAAGCTGCTTCACCAATCAGGAGGCAAGTTTGACGAGTCCATGTGCATAGTAAATGACAATTTGTGACGTATGTCAATGGTAGTATAAGGACGGGTCGATAACTGTCCGATGGTGAAACTTTTTGGCGAGATTAGGTAGGGTGGATGGGTGTCTCTCGGCTCCTTTGTTTTCTATGGGGAGTTGCCGGGTAATCGGCGGGCTAAACCGCCGTCGCGTCCAGAGTTTGCCGTCGGGTTCGAGCGGCTGACGAGAATTTGAACAGTTAGAGGGACGATGGGTGGTGTTTGTAGTTCACAAATGGCCGGGGTTACGTAACGGCATGCGGCACAGCGCTGCAGGGCGCTGCAGGCCGCTGCGAAAACGGGGAAACGTTATATGGAAACGCAACGACAACCCGTCGGTACCCGTGGTTCGGGTCGTTATGCCGGGTTCGCGGTTGGGCGTGAACGAGAGATCCCCAGCGAAATGGACGGCTATTACGAGCGGATTTACGGGTCGAGACGATCGTGTTCGCAGACGGTTCCCGATGAGATTGAAGGGTAGCACGCGTCTGGCTTCGTTTCGCGGCGCAACGAGTTCAAGGATCGCGGGATTTCCACGGGAAATTCGACGCCTCTGACGGAAACTCTCGAATTGGACTTCGCACGGGCGAGAGAGCAAAGGTGGACGATTCGCCGATCGTTGTTTAGACGGAACGAGAGTTCGTTTTCCCTCCTTGCGAAAATTTCCGCGAACGCTCGGAGATATCGCGATGCTCCGAGATGCCCGATCCCATTACCCGGCTGATCGAGACGCGATCCAACGATCGAGAAAGAGAGACGGAGAACGAACGAAATTAAACGGGGAATTTTTCGTCGTAGACGGGGAAAGGAATCCGAACTCGGCCGGCCGAAGACGACGTCCAGCGACGCCGACTAAAATGGGACCGGATCGAAGGGAAATAGAAGCGAAAGGAAGCTGGAATAAAATTAGCAGGCGAGCCGTAATTCTCGAGTCGATAGATTCGCGCTTTAAGCTCCGCGCACACCGGCCCCATTGTTCACGCTTCTCGCTCGGGAAAATTGCGAGTCGACGTAGCTCGGAATCCGGTACGTCTGGAACGGCAGAAAATGTGATAATCGCTCCGTGAAACGGAAAAATCTAGTAATACAATCGTGTAAATAATGGGGAACTGGTAAGCTACACACGGTTGCACAGTGAAAACATAAAAGCTGACGCATCGAATGCGGCGCATCTTTTTCATCGATTCGCGCGTTGTACGCACTAGAATCTATAGTAATTGTTGAAAAACTTTATTGACTCAAACAAGATGACTTTATTTATTTAAAGCAAACAAAGCTACAAAGTGGATTAAAACGGTGATCCTAATGTAAATGAAGAAAAAGTGACAAACTTTGTTGAAATAAGAAAAAACCTCCGGTCCCTTTTCTCAAGTGGGGCTGCCATAAACCACTTGGGCCAGGCAACGAAATCTCTGCGACTCCGGCCGGAGTCCGGCCGGATTGCGAATATTATCGCTGGATTCCAATAGTAATTAATGCGTAGAATTCGGCTAACGTTGCTGTAACGCGAATATAATTCGCAGTACACCGATAAGAAAACGCGCAGCGGTTCGAAACGATAACAAGATATTCCGAGCAACGATTATCGGGTGCATAGGTCTCGATGCTGACTATTTTTGCGATCGTTCGTCCGAGAAACACCCTGGAAATCAGCTAGTCTGATACAGCGCAATTCGCGCGAGGAAAAAAAAACGACGAAGAGAAAAAGAGAATGACAAAATGAGAGACAGAGAGCCAGGGAATCGAACCAGAGCATCGCAGGGTTAGCTGCGATAACGACTGACACGATACAGTGATACTCACACGGTACTTTTACTTTTTCCGCGTGGCCCACCGAAACGAACGTTCCCGATAAAATCTTCTTCGAATCCTCGGCTTTTCCGGCATTCGTTTACGGTGTGTAGTTTGCATGCAACCGCCCCACCGCTCCTCTGGAACAGCCCCCGGGCATCCGGTACGGTTTTCCGAATCTCAAATCGCGGATTATGTCGCAGCTCGGTGAATTGGTTCGAATCCACGAAATCGATTCCTTCGTTTCGCGAGAACAACCGTGGGCGAGGGTACGCCACCCTCGGGAAAATTGTCTGATCCGATAAACTATGACGTCTCGCGCTCGTAAATACGAAGATTCGCAACCAAAAACAACCGAAATAAATACAAAGATTTCTGGAACAGCGAAAGAACGAAACACAAAACTGGTGGACCAGAAGACTCTGGTTCTGATTTTTGTACAACTTTTATTATTCGGGGGGAACAATTACCTCTCCGCAATTATTCCGTGAGCATTTATTTCGAGCAACGGTGGCTCGACCTACAAAAATAAGACAATTGCTAGGACCAACTGAGAGAGAGAGAGAGAAAAAAAGAGAAAAGGTTGGAAGAAAAGTAACCGAGTTAAAAGGGGGATAAAAAGAAACGGTGTTTGTCTCCCCATCGGGATTCTATGGCCTCCGCCGAGATTAGAAAAGGGTCGGGCCAGGAGAGGACAAAGCCAATTCCGTGCGGAACGACGTTAAGAAGGATCGCCGCGCAATTTTCCCCGCTAACCCAATAGCGAAGTAATCATTGTCGGCGACGATCTATCAGCATCCGCTCTGGACGTGAGTACCACTGGGCTCCGATACGCGCGATGATTCTTCCGATCGCGATTCTGGCCGGAGCTATAAAAGCTCGCGACTCGTCGCGCCAGACAATTCGATATCAACGTATCGACGCGAGAGTTCATCTCGTGGAAGAGAGAGAGTAAAATGCGCGCCAGCGCGGTGATAATAATTTCCTGGGCGGCGTTCGCGGTGATCTACACGGAGGCGCACCCGTTGATCCTCGAGAAAAAGGACACCCTAAAGCTGCCGGACGAAGACAACACACCGGAAGTCGAGGCGAACGTGCTGATCGCGGCGTTGGAGCCGAAAGTGATTAATACCCCGAACGAGGATTCGTCCAACACCAAGGGAACATGGTGGGCGAACGAAGCAAGGACGGACGAGGCCGACGTGCTGATCGAAGAAGACGAAGAGATACTTAAGAGACTGGTGCGGTATGCTAAAAAGAAGAAGGACGACGACAGCAGTAGTAGCAGCAGCAGTAGCAGCAGCAGTAGCAGTAGCAGCAGTAGTAGTTCCTCGAGCGAGAGCGACGACGACGACGATAAAAAGAGGAGCAAGTGTCAGAAGAAGGGTGACGACGACGATGATGACAGCGATGATAGCGACGACGACGATAAGTGCAAGAAGAAGAAAAAGAATGGCAAATGCAAGGATGACGACGACAGTGACGACAGTGACGACGACAGCGATGATAGTGACGACGACGATAAATGCAAAAAGAAGAAGAGGAAGGGCAAGAGCAAGTGCAAGAACAACGATGACTCTGACGACGACGACGACAAAAAGGAGCACAAGATAAAGTGTGGGGATCATGGAGACAACGAAGAAGCTTGCAGAGGCATCAAAGCTTACCGCAGGAGACGGGACGCGGAGCATAAGGATCCGAACAGTTCGTCGTCCGAGGAGAAGAAAGGACAGCAGAGGACACCACGATTTGCTGAAGATGAGCCTGGCAAGGATTCGAGCAGCTCGTCCGAGGAGAAGAAAGAAAAGCAGAGGACAGCACGGTTTGCTGAAGACGAGCCTGTCAAGGATTCGAGCAGTTCGTCCGAGGAGAAGAAAGGGGAGCAGAGGACACCACAGTTAGCTGAAGGCGAGACTGGCAAAGATTCGAGCAGCTCGTCCGAGGAGAAGAAAGAAAAGCAGAGGACAGCACGGTTTGCTGAAGACGAGCCTGGTAAGGATTCGAGCAGCTCGTCCGAGGAGAAAAATAAGACACCCAAGCAGAGGATCCAGAGATTCGCGGATGAGTTTGGCGATCAGTCGAACAGCTCCTCGTCGGAGGAGAAGAAGAAGAAGGGACCTACGCAGTAAAACTAGCGAATCAAACTCGGTCTGGCCAAGGAGAGGAGAAAGGTTGGATCGGAAAAGAGTCAACAACCACTCGTAGCTACATTGTGACGCTGCTTTGCTTCGCATCGAACGATCCAACGAATGCAGTGTCACGTGTCGGACATTGATATCTTTCGTCAACAACTATTCCCGTGGATCCTTTCTCAGCCGTTCCGTTGCTCGGACCCGCATGTATTCGAGCAGACGTCACGTCTGCCGCTTTTTTCACGGATTGACGTAATAAAGTGGGAGTACACGGATCTTCTGGCGCTTTCTTTGCCCTGTTCCCAGCCTCTCCATCTCCCAGCCCTATGCGGAAACCTCGACGAACGAGGTGCCGTTTTCTCCTCCGTCGGATAATAAAAGTCCCCTCGGCAAAATTGTGACGTACTTACGCGCTTGGTACTCTAGGCATGCTGTCCTTTCGCCTCGCGATGAACAGCGCGACCGTGTTCTTCGTGTTTATGTCGATCTCCACCGTCCAGTTCGGGCTGCTCGGCGAGGCTCCAAGGATCTTCACGCCGGACTTCACCCTGGCCCTGTGGAAAACAGGAATACCGGTAATTAATTTTTTTTCCGTCGAGGCAATGCCTGATTTCGCGTTACAGAAAATATCGGGAGATCGGTGTTCCAGAAGAAGAGGAATTCTAGCTGCTGGCGGGTTCAGCTCGTTACTCGTTCTTTATTATTCAAAACCTCCCTTATAACGTGTTTTTAATATTTTTATAATGTATATTCTGTATATAGGAAATAGATACTTGGTCCCCTCAGGGTTTCAAGTCCATACACCACTCTCCTTCTCTTTCCAATTTCACCTATCGCCTAATTGCAACCAATTCCAGCGGGACCTACTGTTTTTAAGGTGGGTTCCGAACCACCTGGGAGTCACTTCCCGGGTTTTTACCAGGTGGTCACCCATCCAAGTCCGTTCCACGCTCCACATTGTTTAACTTCGGTAATCGAATGAGATCCGGTGCTTTCAACGGGACCACGGTCGTTGGCTTATATTCTGTATATAAACATCCTATATTTAATTTGCATCATGCATCAATTATTTGAATATGCATCAATTATATGGTCTCCGAAAAGTACGAAATCAGCATGCTCGAGGGTGCAGCATAAATTTCTCAGGTTTCGTTCATAACAGTTAAATAATTAAATGTCATTCTCTGATCATGATTACTTCACAATATTAACGACGATGAACTTAGAAACATTATCTGCTCGAATAATAGAATAATAGAATCCGACCAGAGCTTTATTTTTCATTTAATTAGTAATCATATTGATTCGGTTCCTCTCTATTCGCGCAAATCAATGTTTACGTACCGAAACGCGAATTATGAAGAAGAGTGATTAATTATGGATGAATCCAATGAATTGCATTATTGCAACAATCATGCGCTATTTAGGATCGTATTGATTTTTTCAATGATTCTTTACTGAATTTTAAAATGCAACTACGCAGGACTATACGATAATACCATATCGATTCTACCATTAGTTTTTCTTTTCGTGCATGTCTCTTTCTTGTTATTAGACGAGTAGTCTGGTATCTTCCTCTTTTTTTTCGTTATTGTAAACACTTATGTAAAAGGACTTCAGTCCGTCTATAATAAATAATAATAATAATTAACTCGAACAAGAAATGCGTCACCCAGATATGGGTGACGTGGCGATCAACGTGTCAAGACTCATCGAGGTTCAGTTTATGCTCTTGGCAGTGCATTTGCCGGGCATAATTAGAGCGAACGACTTCATTCGTGCGAGTAGGACGATAAGATCTGCATAGTGGGACCGAATTATTTTTCTATGGCATAGTAAACCGTTGATTTTGGTCCGTTGACCCGTCGAACGAGGTAAATCAAGGCGTTAAGTCGCGTAGTCGTTTGGAGACTGCACGCGACGTTACGGACTGACACGGATAAAATATGAACGGCGCGAAACGCGGATGAAAACGACGAAGTTCCACCGTCGAGATAGGAGACGATAATAAGTTTAACAAGTTGAACGCGAGAACAGAGAAGACGGTGGTGGGAGGAAGAAGAAATCTGTCGTAAAAAGGCGGGGGGAGCGTTAGGAGTTCAAGGGTGAGGCGATTCCCTCGGTTTCCTCCCTTTAACGTCGCTGCGATTTAGCTGGGCAATTATCGGCTCGCGACGGCCATTGCATCGCCGATTAACCCGCCCGCTTGCCAATTTCATCTGAACGAGAGGAAATTCTCTGACGCGGATCGTGTAGCGGTTTCCTCGAAAAACCGGCGGAACCGTTCAAAGAGAATCGAGTCGACGCACCAATTTCTGGCTTCGCAAGTTGCCGGTTGCGCTCTAACAATTGTAGCTAATTAGATAGCCATTATGCGGAGGGCGGGTGGATTGAAGCGTGCTCGCAATTAGTCCAATTATCCCCGCGCCGCTGCTGTACGGTGTTTCCCCGGATGTCGCGAACTCCAAAAGCGCTAAACTTTTCCGGGACGACGATTCTTTCGATTATCCCGGGCCAATTGCAAACGAAGCGTCACCTCCGTACGTACATATCGGATTTCCGTTCGATCTCGTCGCCCGGGGCGTGTGCACCCTCCGCGTGGGCGGCACAGTTTCATCAGCGGTCCCCGTCGCAATAACCACGTTCCACAGTCTATCTATCTATCTATCTTTTGTCCGCTCGCTAATCTCGACTCGATATTCGCGACGGGCGACTGCTGGCCGAGGCGAGGGTCCAACCGTTTCATTTAGATCAATATATTGACGCATACACATACATTATAGACGCGTGAAAACACATTCGATGCGCGACAAACAAATAGCTGAATATTTTAGCGCGTCCGTTACGGCAAACACTCAATTATTCATCCGGATTTAAAAAGTGATTTCTACCGTTGATACATCGTGACCGCGCAGGAATCAGATACAACAGGGTTCGATAGAGTAATCTAGGGATCAAAGTTAATCCTTTGCGCTCGGAGACTCGCCTCGGATCGTCTGACACAGAATGCTTTTGTAGCGACTATAGCAACCTCCAGACAACATTCACCAATGTGAACTTTCTCAAAATGTTTCCTTTTTGTTTTAAAAACAAATTTTAAAAATGTTTAATCAATAAGTTGTTTTCTTCGGAGTAGGATCAAATAATTGAGTTCAGAAATTGTTACTAATATTATTATATTTTCAAAGTTATTGACGTATTAATAAACAAACAATAACTTCAGCCTTTATATATTTATTAGAGGATACAATTCAAAAATCCTTATAGATCATCTAAACTTTCACCCGTCAAGTGTCGAGTAAAATATCAAATGTCCTATTCAGGAGTGAACAGCGCAGAGGGTTAATAGTATTTTGTTTCTCCAGCACACAGAACTTTTCAGGAATTCGAGAACTGGCACAGGATCGACAGAATCAAGCTCGGGAGAGATCGAAGAGCCATCGGTGGAGGATAGCAGAAGGAAAGCCGATCCTCTCGCGATTACAAAACGCCCGGTCGGAAATTGAATTTCGACGAGAGAGAGAGAGGCGCGGGTGAAATACGTGGTTCGACGGCGGCCATTCTGGAGTCGAGCGTCGAGGAGGAGGCTCGAGACAAATCGTCGTTTCCGAGCGGAGTTCATATCGCTTTTTTTTCACAAGCTTTCGCGCCTCGAAAACCGTTGCCGCGTCGACGATCCACTCGACGGCCGAGCGCTCGTAATTACACCGGAAAACTTGCGCGAGCGTTCGTCGTGTTTCCGCGTGGAAACAGCAGCGCGTCGTACACGAACTGTGCGCGCTCGTCATACGCGACGACACGACGACGATGCTTGCGTTCGTATTTTCGGTTATTTCTCGATGGTTTGCCGAACAAATTTTGTAAATAAATGTCCGTCGCTGTGCTTTTCCGCGTCGAAAAACCAGGACACCAGCGACGCGGACCATGGGGGGGAACGTCACGTTGATTTATGCTATGGTGGACAAATTCTTGGTAACTGGTAATTGCTACAGAGAACGCATTTTAGCTGCTACATTTATCCCTTCCGACCGCTGGTGCGTAATTCGCGATAACACAATGGTGAATTAACCCTTCTGTTTTTACGGGCTGCTGAGGCTACAGTTCGAATAAGCGACAACAAACATGGCGGCCACCGGTGATGAACGCTACTGATTTGTTTAAAACTAATCGTCATATAATTAGTGGAAATTTGCTGGATTTGGAGGAGGGAGGGGCACGGTCGAATGACCAAATCACGACGACAAAAGTAAATTTAAAAAGTTTCTCTAAACTAATGACAAATACCATCATAACGTACTCTAAGAAACGGCCCACAATGTAGCGTGAGAATTTTTTTTGTTAACGCAACATAATAGTTGGTGCGCATGCACAAAGTGAGATTATTATTCGGACAAAAATTAAAGAAAAAAAGAAATAATAATAAAAAACTACAGAAATAATTTAGTGTTTTAATTTATTTAATTTTTTTTAAAATTAAAATACTATGAACCCTTGACCCTTTCTTTAAGATCATAATTAACCATAAGTAGCTACTTTTCTGAAGATTATTATTAAGCAGTCTTCTTATAAGCATTTCTAACCGGAATATCAAGTAAAACCTCATTGTATATTATTGTCGTCGTAATTTGGTCATTCGGCCGTATGTGAGGCGGGTAGTACACGGATCGTGACGCGGGAACGTTGATCCAAGGGCGAAAATCTGAGAACTAAGAACACGGCTGAAACGATAAGCTAGACAAAGCTTTCCCGGATGCATTTTTCACGGGAAACGCAAGCAACGAGACCTCGAAGAAGACAGAGGTACACGGTGCTTTAAAATGCGAGCAGCATGTCCCGGGTCCCGTGACGCGAGTTACTGACACGCCGGAACAGCCACGGTTTTCTAAAATCGCTTTGCCCGCACGCGCGGGCGCGCGCGAAACTACCTTTCAAAGCAAACATTGATTGACACTCGATAGAGAGGAGTTTAAAGCTTCCCCTTTCGTGGGTTCCAATTTCAGACGCCATCGATCCGCGTGGTACGGTTACAACATTGTCGTGTGCCCGGGTGATCCCGCGGCGCGCCCGATCCGCTAAATTAGTCAGAAGAATCCCCCGGATTTGATCGAATTCGGGATTGTGGAGCAAGGGGAATCGAATTTGTCGGGCCGGCAGACTGTCGGCAGGGTCTTGGCCGAAATAGCGAGCGTGTGTGTCTGTGTCTATCGAAAATATGTGCCGCACACGTGCGGGAATTATTCATCCGTCGGCGGTGGTCGCGTCGCGTCGCGGTTTGCTGCGCAAGATTGCAATTTAAGCCGCGGAGTTCGAGGCGGCGCGATTCGCGAAGCACTTCCGGTTCGCAATATCGGGACGTTCATAATGAGAAATCTAGGTAGCGGATCGGAGACGGTTGCGCAATTAAAGCGTCCCGAAAACGCGGATTAACGCGAAGAGCGAGAGAGAGAGGTGAGGAAACGGCGAAACGACGGTAATACGTTTTAATTAGAGGAACGCGCGAATCGTCTGCGAGAACGCCTAATCTCGTCGTCGAAAAAGGAGAGGGAGGCGGGGGAAAATTAATCCTGGTCGTTAATTATGGCTGGCGTCAAAGGGTGAGCGGTCGGAGTTTCCGCCTGCTAGACGCGAGGAAAAAGAAAAAGGTGCCTTGGCCCACGACGAGGGAGCACGGGAAAGACCGTGAGCTAGGGAAAACGAAGTTTCGAAGCGCGAGACGCGCTCCACATTTCCAGGCAGCTGGATCAAAACGAAGTTTCGAATGGGACGCGGAACGGGCTCGAGGCAAATGCCGATCAGTAGCTTCGTCACGGAAGGGAAAATGCTGCTCGTGCGCCGCCACTCGAAAGGACGTTTGCCCGGCGCACGGCGTCGCGACGCCAACTCGACTCGAAACGACACGACTCGACTCTAGTCGCCTACGCTCTCTCGCCGAGTCTTTGCTCTCGAGAATTCACGCTCCAGTTACGTGACCGGGTCACGGGGTCAGCGTCAGGGGAAGGCTACGGTGGTGCCGTAGGATCACGCCGCCGTCTAACCGACGCCACGCTAGATAGATATCTATGCCTCTCTGCTCTATACGCTTTTTGCGCTCTTTGCTCATCTAGCGCCGCGTCACGACAACCCGCTACCAATCGCGACTCAAGCCCCGCCGACAGTATTTCACGGTTTGCGAACGAATACACTGGAATTCTCCGCACCGGAAACAGGATTGGCACCCGGGAAACTCTACCGGTATTTTTCTTTCCGGATCTGTCGAAGTCTTCCTTCGCGCGTCAAAGCCAAATCTACTCGTCCCCCGTACAGTTTTCCCTTGTACATCTACCCTGCGCGGTCTATTCAGCAATTCAAAGGCATTCTGTATTCCAGATGCATTTCGATTTGGTGCAAGATGATCAATAGTTAAAAATATATTTTAAAAAGTCGGCGAAAATTATCCGAATACTAAAGGGCGCTAAGATCAAAGATCATGAGAAGTCTCGTTCATTCTCAGCGCGCTCTGTATGGATAAAACGCGAACGAAGCCGTGATGGGGGATCAAGATGGTCAAGGTGGTCTTTTACGATCGCGACAGATTTCGCCGGAAGATGGACAACATCTGGAAGATTCAACTTTCCATCCCGCGCGCGGTTGCTTTGCTATTTCCAAGCCTAAAGTCAGATACTAGAAGAGCAATCTCCGGCAGCATGAATCTCGTTTCTCGCTCGGCGAAAGCACCCCGAGACTTTCGTGGAAGTTATAAAATCGGAGCCTGGCGTTTCTGATTCAAGCCACGTATTATTATTATCTCTTTCGCGGGATGCGAATCGCGGCGAACCTATTCAATTCGAGGCGCGAGAACGCGGGGG
The DNA here is from genome assembly GCA_028455615.1 of Lasioglossum zephyrum. Lineage (NCBI taxonomy): Eukaryota > Metazoa > Arthropoda > Insecta > Hymenoptera > Halictidae > Lasioglossum > Lasioglossum zephyrum. The sequence goes on along the minus strand of CM052330.1, from coordinate 15,475,533 downwards.
AAGTTTCGAGGAAGAGTTCGCAGGTCTCTCAAAATCGCAGGCGAATTTTCTGCTGGTGGATAAGCCTCGGGACGTTATCATAAGACGGGAAAACCGCCGACGCGTCGGAGAGCGGGTAACCTGATCGCGGCCGGGGTCTCCTCGCCTTCGTTTCACCGATAGATTCGTATTTTCCGACGAGGGGGGTTGTGAAAAAGGGGTGTAGGGGTGAGAAAGAAGAAGCAGGGGGATGGCAGAGTGTCTGGCATCATAGGACGAAATCGATATTTGCAGCAAGCGCACGAAAATCGGTCGCATGAATTATCGAGAGACCGTTTCCCGGGGCGCAAATAGACACGACGCTGCACGGCGTGGAGCGGAATGGAGCGGCGTGGCTTACCGGGAGGCAAAGGGACCGATTAATTCGATCGACGATGCAAAACAAGTGGCGGATTCGATTTGCGTGGCCGTCGACCGGCTAAGTCTTCCGCTTCGGCCTCGTTTTACCGCAACGAGGAGCGGCGAGGAACGGAGCAGAACGTGTGCTGGTTCACGCAGTCCCGGAAGCACGCGCGAGAGGATCGATAACGCGCCGAGGCGCGCGCGATCAAACGAGAAGAGCAGCGTGCTCGTCTTTTTCTCCAAATCGAATTACACCTGGTCGAGGCCGATTATCCGGAGCAAACGAACCCCGACCCGCGGGATAATTAAGTTAAACCCGGTTAGCAGCGAATTAGGGTTACGGAAGGTTGCGGGAGTCCGCCGGCGATATTCACCGGGCGAGCGAAAAGGCCATTCCTGCGGGGGAACGGTGAAAAAAAGCGAGCACCGCCACGCCATGCTATGCCGAGCAACGCCAGCACCGGGGAGAGACAAGAATTGGCCAGCTTTTCAAAAGAACCATAAGCACAAAAGAGTGCGGCAGCCCTTTCTGCAGCGAACGGACGCGTGTTCCGAATCCCGATGGGATTAAGGATTATAATAATAATAGTAATAATAATACAGGATTGCCACCCGGAAAACCCTACCGGTATTTTTCTTTCCGGATATGTCGGAATCTTCCTTCGCGCGTCAAAGCGAAGGAAGGTTTTCGCCGACTTTTTAAAATATATTTTTAACTATTGATCATCTTGCACCAAATCGAAATAAATCCGGGATACAGAATGCCTTTAAATTGCTGGATAGAATATGATATAGAATGCAATTCCGGTGTATTCGCTCGCAATATTATTAAATATTATTCGACGATCGCTCGTCAGAGAATTTCTCTCGACTTTCGCTTCGCTGGCATGTTCGAGACGATCGTTCTTACAGCCGCCTCGCGCAATTAGCTACCGGCCGAGCAAATTAACCCTGGAGACCGGCGACACCGCCGTGAGCCCATCACAAGTTTCGGATCAAGTTATTTCCGCGAGGCGATCGACGCGACGGCATTTACATACAAATCGGCGACGTGCAAAGCGGCCGGTATCGATGCGCTCCCAGATCGCGTTGACGAACGACCGGTGTCGAGCGACGACCACAATTTATTCAATGACTGCCACCACAGCTCTCGATCGATCCCGAAACGAAACGAAACGGCGTGGCATGGCGTGGCATGGCGCGACGCGAAGCGGATGTCCCAGCCGATTGCGTAACTGGTCCGCGAGCGACGAACGCTCGCTCGATTAGGCTTCAACCTGTCACCGATAATTCGCCTGGTAATTATGATCGAAACAGAGTGAGAAAGATTGAGTGAGAGCAGAGTGCCGCATTCAGCTCTACCAAATGTGCACGCGTTCCATGCAAACCTCCCCGTCGAGCTTGCCGATATGTCGGTGCATCCATTGCTGCGGTTCGCGCTTCTATTCAACCCTCATCCGACCCACCATTCATTCTTCTTTCATTACATTACGCTGTTCTCCTTGTACATGGTGTTCACGGAATTCTGGCACGAACAGGTGATTCTACATGTCCAGTAGGGTGGACCTTCGTTATACCGGGCGAAAATTATTTTGCAGATTTTTTTGTGGGACAACCCCTACAATGGTGCCACTGGACGAAAAAATAATATGTGCAAAATTTGAAATAGATCGAATAACGGGAAATGGGGTGCCAAGTCGACTTTGAAAATTTTTTAATTTTGTAACTCGGTTTTCTCCACTGCAGTATATGGTTAGCATATATGTTTATGTATCGTTGAATTTGTCTTTTTGCACACTATGTATAACAATTTAGAAACAAAATGTAATATTGATTTTAAAAAAAATTCGTGATCTTGAAATCTCAAAAATTGACGTTTAAAAAATTTCTTTTTCTTTTGCATTATATTTAGTTTACTAAACAGTACAACTTTTATCTACAAAATTTTTTGATATTTTTATTAGTAGCAAAGATGTACATAAATATACATATACTTAATGTACAGGGTGTATAAAAATTATATTTCACGACCACCATAGCGTGATTCTACACCTCATGATCGGTGAAGATCTGTTAAAAAAACTTCCCGCAAAATTGTCCTTGACTGGCTTTTTTAAGGTTTTGAAGGTGAAATTTTATTGTGATCGCATCATGTTCTACTCATCTAACAGAGGGCAATTATGCGTGGAAACTATATACAGGATCCGTAGTTTAAAATCAAAGGAAGACAATTCGCGCAATTCAAAAATAAACTCGGCAGAAGAGTACAACGAGTCTCTCCTACAAGATATTTTTCCCAATTATTTCGTCCTTACATTTCTCGATGATACAGCTACAATTACGCTCGTAAGCTTTCCGTGGCTCTTTATGCGTTGTTGTTTATTTTCCCGGATAAATTTCATTCACAGCGAGCTGCTGTTTATACGGTCCCTGCGGACCTCTCGATCCGGTCGAGAGACCGAATAATCCGAATACTCCGTTTATATATTATTAAATTAGATCGTATATTATTATTATTTTTGCGAAACAATGGTAAAGCGTGGCGCGCTCGCGTTTCCCTCTGGACCAGGATTTTCTATAAAATTCCTCGGCGACATGTGAGCCGATATACCGCGGAAATAAAGCACGGAATGCCGGTGCAAGTGTCGAATCGACAGTGTATATAAAATAACCGAGAGGTTTTCGGATAAGACACGGAGAGGAAAGCTACGCGAGTAAAAGTTCCTTTATCCCGGCTCGGCTAAGAGTCAACCCGGTAAACTCGGCCCGGTAATCGAATTTCTAAGCGAGCAGAAGACCCGCCCCGTACCGCTTCTGATTCCTCGTTAAGGGGACAGCCGGCTAACTGGCCTGATTTGTGCGCTCTTTTTTCCTCGGAAACCAGCGGAGCCAAAGCTTCGCTCCGACACGCGTTTTCTCTCTTTCTCACACTCTCCAGCGCTCCAATTTTTACACGTTGATCGTGACGCGGTGTGCTTCGGCTTCGCTGCCCCGCGCGTGCACACGCTCGAGCAGGGCTCAACTTGCCGCGACATTTTTATCCGGGGATGCGAGATAGTACCCCGGCAAACTTGCCCCGCTATCGATCCGTCTGCGAGAATTCGATTCCAATTGGCCGGCGCGTCACCGGGAACCGTAAACTCTCTCCGCGATCGAGATAAACGGCGATAAAACACTTTCGAGCACCGATCTCTCGACATCTCCTCGAACATGACGACGATTATCGTTCGATCTCCTCGAGCCAGAAGAGAACGCAAAAACAAGATGACCGCCGGTAGTTTCTCCGGAAGCTAGGATTTTCAAGTAGACTGCGATCGATAACGATTATCGAGACAGAGATTGCATAGAGTCGGTGACCGTCGTCGCGAGAGTTTGCTAACAACGGAGGTTACAAGTTCGGCCGCGTGCTCGACGACTCATCCAATTAGGACAGTTTTGTCCTGCGCACCGACCCGCTTTTTGTCCGCGGAAAAGGAGTTTCGCCCTCCCTCGACGGGATGGGGGTGTATTAAAGCGGCTTTCGAGGGAGGCGAGCGCAGCAAAAAAAAAAAACCAGCGAGCAAGGCCGGCAAAGTGAATTCCAACTCGACGGTCTTTGCCGCATTTTCGTCGCGTGTTTTCCGGTCGTTGCGTGTATGTATCAACGGGGCGGAACAAGGAACGCGAGCTACAAAGCGGCCTGTCTTCTGTCCGAGCCGCTTCGCTTTTTATCCCGCGGGCGAGCCGTGCTTCATTTTCTTAAATTACTTTTTCAGTAACGCGCGGATCACGCTGACAACGCTCGTACGCTGTTACGTTACAACGTCAACGAAAAATGGATATTTACCCTTCCAAGATTTTTCTATGATATTCTCGGCCCTCTCTGTCGCAGCACGAAGTCACGGAGTTACGAAGCAGCGGTAGAACTTTCGAAACAGACACTTGGAACTTTGTAGTTGTTCGAGAAAAATCTTCACCTCAGCATAACACCGCGATTTTGATACGCGTCCATCGACGACCGCGGAACGACAAACCCCCCCACCCCCGGAATCTAAGGTAAAGCTTGAATTGTTTACGCACGGGCCGTTTCCCAGGTACAGCCATAAATCAATGTCCCCTCGGAATTTATCGGTGCTTTGAATTTTCGGCATGATTGACCCTTTGTGTACGGACCTCGTTGAGCACATCAGTGTGCCGCTAATAAAGGGCATCGGTACGTGACGCAGTAGCGACGCAATATAATTATGTGCGGTAAATAAATCGAAATGGAAATGAGTTTATCGTCCGTCCGCGATCTGTCGTAAAATTAACACAGACCGGATTAACATATTTGACCAATTCAAACGTTTCAACAATAGGTCTGCCGTATCTTAGCGCCGTCCCGAAAGGATTAACCCTTCGCGGAAGATCATTTCCATGAATAAATCGGCTCTGGAGAGCGCAGATCGGTCATCGGGGGGATGGCGATAAGTCGGAGGAGTTTGGAAAGGTCGGGTCGAGCGAGACCCAGGGGAAACAGAGGTTGAGCAAACAGGACTCACCTAAGGTACACAGTGACGACGAACTGGGTTCTGCCTTCCCGGGAGTCTGCGGGTTTGGACGGGTGCAGGAAGACCGGTACGTGTAGCCTGGACCTCGGGTAGAGCGGTCCATGAGGAACCAGAAGAGTCAACGAGTCGTCGGCCTTGAGCTCCTTGTAATCCGCTCGGTTAGGGGCGAGCGGTATTTGTCCGAGAGGCGTGACGGGTTGGATCTGCACCCTGGGTCTGCAGAATCCGGCGCCGTTATCAGCGGAACCAACATCCTCTGTCCGGGGCTCTAGCACGGAGTAGGCGACCTGCACGAGCCTCGGCAGGCTCTTTGCGACCTTGACCCGGCCAGAAGCATCCGGAGGTGGTAACGGTGCCCACCAATCGGCAGGTATAGTGATCTGCGCGAGGCAGACGCCGTTTTCTCCATCGGGGCTGCAGGCGGACGTCAGCGCGAACGTCGAGGATGAAGGAACGCTCGAATAGGCTGAGGGCGAAGAAAAGGATGACGAGGAGGACGATGAAGAGGTGGAGAAGGTTCTACCGTTGTTCCTACTGGCTGTGCTTCTGGCTGGGGTGGCCAAGCTCGCGTGCAGCACCACGCAAACCCTCTGATGCCGGGCTAGCAGCAACTGACGCCTTCCGCCTGCCTCACTTCCGGCATGGAAGAGCACTCGCAGCACCGGCGAGTCGCGCGGCACACTGTTTCCAACTAGATGAGCAGACATGTCCAGGTGTCGAGCCCCTAACTCCTGCGCGTCCAGAATCGTCGCCGCTGTCAGATTTCGCCTTGTTTCCGGTCCCGGTAACGCGTCCAACGGGTCCGGGACAATGTATCGAGCTGGCACGGTCTGTTTCGTGCTAAACGGACCGTAGGTCGCCCGTACCGAGACTGGCTCGCTCGTCTGAAACACCGTGAACTTGTCGATCGACAGAATCGAACCAGGCGGCGACGACGGCACACCGTTCCCAGTCGACGATGTCCCCGTCGATGAGCTTCCTCCTCCGCTTCCTCCACCTCCTCCTCCTCCTCCTCCTCCTCCTCCATTCGACGACGGAGAGATCGCCGGGATCGACTCCCCCTGAGCCGGGTAGAACTGCTTCGGTGTGTGCTTTAGGAAGAACCCGCCGTCCTTGTTCTCAAAGTGAACTTCCACCGAAGCCGCCACGTCTGAAAGCAAACGGTTTCCCAAATTAGCGATGGATTTCCCCCGTCGAAGATCAGGCGGTATCAAGGATTATCTAAGCAGCTGTTGCTTCTGTAGTTGTCTCAGACGAGGGATTACGCAGCGGGAATCAGGGGAGCGAGTATACTGTACTCGTGGAATCGATTCCCTGCACTGTATGGATTCTGTTTCTCTGCCACGTACCATCTCGCCGAGACAACGCAGGTGTCCACGATTTACGAATCGTGTGCTGCGGTCACATCAGCGAATGCCCGCTAACGGGCGAGTATTCGAATGCAATTTCGCCGAGCAAAGTTGTCTCTGCGTGACATTGTTTCCGGTTTGAAGAAGGGGATTTTAATTATCCAGCTTCGGAGCCCGGGGAATTAACCGGGCGGGACACACGTGTTTTCTTTAACGCGGTTAACAAATCCTGTGCGCGCGCGTCACGACGCGTTTCCATTACGGCCGAGTAATTTTCCGAATTTATATCCGCGTCGTATTAACATAGAAATGAAGTCGGCGGGTCGCGTGTGCCTCGTCGCCGTGCCGTTCCGGCACACCGGGACCGGTAGCATCTTTCTGCTCTATTTCCTAAGTTCCGTCGGCTTATTACACGAGGGAGCCTGGACCGAGAGAGGCAGCTTGTCCCGGGAAGAATTTCCCGGATGGAAGTTCGAGTGGAAAGTCGTGTCGAAATATCAACGATTTCCGGGCGCAGAGTATTTGTGCGTCTCGCGATATTTTCCTCGTGTGGTATCGAGGCTTACACCGGCGTCGCCACGATAAATCGAGAAATTCTCTTCTCCCGTTCGATCGCGAGTCACAGGATCGACTTCGATAAGACGGCCGAATTTCCTCGGCTGAAACAAAGTTCGCGCTCCCGGAAAGTCCGCACAGGTGAACGGAGAAGTTGTAAATCGGACGGGGGTGGAGGCGGAGCCGGTTCCGAGGCGTGGGGTGGCGCGACTGCGCTCGATCCACACATAAATTTCCCGGGAAATCCTCCATTAAGCGCCAGCTGCCCGCACACCCCCGAACCCTGTCCCGTAAAATAGAGGAAAACGCGTGGAAAGGTGAGGCCAATTCGGCCTCCGCCACCGCTTATCGCTCGCGCTAGGCGCTTCTGTCTCGCCCAAAACGACTCTTTCTCTTTCTCTTACACATGCCAAACAGCGAGATCACGCGTTATTCGTGATCGGTCACCCTGTGATTCGATCTCCCCGCCGTGACACTATCGTTCTCGCGAATTTATTTCCCATTGCGCTTCTCTCTTAACACTACGCAGGAAACAGGTATACAGCGTTCGCGGATATGCTCGTACACGGAGGATCAAAGGGGAGAATTGTTGCATCGATCAAAGTCTAAATAAATAGCTAAAGAATACAAGGCGCTCGAGATTTTCGCTTTACCTCGGTGCTTATAACTTGAAATCCGTCGAATGGATGGAATATGAATAGTATGCGATAGGATATCGATCGTGGTGTCTCGCAGGAGCATAAGGTAATATGTACTGTCGAAGAATTTATTCGGCGTTACAACACATCTGCCGCTGTTGCATCGTGGATGCGCGTCCAGTCGCAAACGATGACCGGCCATATCGAGGCTTCACTTGTAAGGAGGCACGTCGAACCACTGGTACTTTTTCGGTTGGCTCTCGTCCAACTCGTACTCCAAACATCGTCGAGGAAAGCTGTCGGAGATCGTTAGAGGTCCTCTTTAAACTGGCTGAAAACTCGGTCACTCCTCTGGTAGGGGGTGGTGGCTGACCCGCGAATATGCCGAGCAATTAAACGCTAGATCAGGCATAGGCAACGATGCTCTCGCAAACCTCGGAGAACGAAAACTAGAAAAATCTATCTCGAGTAAAAAATCGTCTACTTTGCTCCATCTGTGCAGAATGTTCGAAGCAGGCGTGGTTTTCTTGCTCCGAGGGCCAGACTGCCCCGAATGGGCGTGGCATCGTTGCTCTCGATTCTAACACTTTCGCTAGACGGAGGATTTTGTGCATTTATCACGGAAATGAATGGACGACATACGAAACTGTGAACACATTCAAAAAATCTGCCCATGCCCAAGCTAAACGATTTCGGGACAGATGGTCTCTTCCACTTACGTGGTGGCGCGTTTGCAGCCAACGATCGGGTATTCCTCACGGTAGCATTTCGTGTCCAGGATGCTGAAATAGAGGAAGCCAACTCTATCGCCCACCCCGTCCTCCGATCGGCGCAGGCAGTCGAAGAACTTCTCGTCGCAGGAGCATTCCAACCTGCTCGCAGCAAACCACCGATTCGATTTCCGACATCGATAAGCCATTCTTGTTCCTGTTACGCCCACGCGGCCGAGAACCTTTCACGCGAGATCCGTGCGCCGGCATACGAAGAGAAGCTCGTCCCGGGGCCCCGATTAATTCGCAACGTACGATTCCGACAGGCGGCGAGCTGCTGATCTTGACTCGGCCGCCGTTCGATAGCCCGTTCGAGAGTGATTCATGCGAGGCTGCGACCCGCCCGACACGCCTACAACTAACGCGCGCGCGCGCGATTCCTCTCCGGACACGCGACCGGCAAAAATAAATTCCGCGTGGGAGTTCGCGCGACGTTACCTCGATCGTTAACCATCGAGGTGCCTCCATGTTGCGTTTCGACTCGGTTCGCGGATCTCAAAGAAATTGTGTCGCGTTTGCGGAGAGCCCCAGGGTTTCTCGTGGACGTTCATTCACGATATTTCTCCCCGAATGCGTCTCGAAAGACCGCGCGGGTGCATCGTCGAGCGGTTCAGCGACCGGAATGTCAGACCCGAAGACGGTTGGCAGTTTCTTTAGAGGGAAAACCGTGGACTGCAGAAAAAAGCACCCCACGAAGCAAGAAGAAGGAGAGGCAGAAGAAGAACTAATTTAAAACGGTCACCGCCTCGAGACACGACCTCGTCGAATGAAAGTTCCCCGACGAAATAGCGCACCGGGGACGGCAAGTTTGGCGCAAACGAAACCGAATATCAAGTTTGGAAAAAGAACCTGGTGTAGAAGCTGGGATTAGTGAGGCCGTGGTTGGTCTGGCCTGCCTCGATCACGTCGGCGCACATATCGTGCTCGCGGCAGCAGGCGTCCGTCTCCATATATTTGCCGAGGTCTTCCGGTCCCGTCGCCACGTTCCCGCTTCCGCACCATTTCGTTCCTGTCGGAAGGAAGCACGCCGGGATAATACGAGGAGAAGCTCATTACGAGCACGCCGGCTCTTCTGCCGATTTCATCTCCTCGATCTTTTATCCTCTCACCATACCCAGAACCTCTCTCTCTCTCCTCGTCGGTCTGAGCGACGTCGCTTACCTGGGAATATCAGGTTCATTCTCTCGGCCGGTGTCTTTGGTAGCTCGTTGCTGCCGAGTCTATTGTCGTCGTCATAGTGAACCAGCCATGCATGAACCGGGACGTGGATCAGCAGCCAACAGCACGCGAGAGCCGACGACCAGGATCCCGGCATATCGTTTTCTCGAGACGCGTGAAAGACGGGTTACACGGAAGAACGACGCACGTCTTCTCGGCTTTTTTTCAACCTCTACGTCTCCTTTCACGTAAATCGCAAGGCTTTTCAACCGCGATCGAGCACGGAAGCTTGTAACGCCTTTGTCGGGGAGACCAGTCTAAGGGAAACTGGGAATCGCGCGGCGAGTGTCGTCTCTCTCTCTTTCTCGCCAAAGGAAGACTGAAAGACGCGCGTCTCACGCGAGACACCGACGGAGAAGGTCGTGACTTTTAATGCCGCGCGAAGACGTACTCGAAGAACGTGCCGAGCTGGGTTTTTTTTTAGAAAAGAAAAGAGGAACGAGAGAGGCCACGAGAAAAACGGTCCCTTCCGGCGGTGTTCACGGAACGAGCGCTGCCAGCCGGTTCCCGGGACTTATATGCGAACCAGCCCTGCCCCTTTCGACCCAGTTCCCGAGCGGGTCGTGTCTAATCGCGGAATTACGGAAAACGGACGCACCGCTGCGCCCCGGTCTCGATAATCGCTCGACGATATTCGAGACGCGGGAAAACACGAGCGGAAACGGGTTCCGGGCGAATCCTCGTGTCGTCCACGGAATTCAAAATGTCCGGGGGCTCGCATAAATTCGACGATTGCTCGTCGCAATTTATGCAAGGAGTTAAAAGGCGTCCGATTGACTGGAGTGAAATCGAGCGCGTGCGATTACGCAAACCTTGTTAAATGTACTTAATCATCATAAAAAGATCAATACTCAATCAATCAGACCATTTCTTACTTCCGTTCGCACCACAAAGGTCTAGGACGAAACACAACCTTTCTTTTCCCTTACTATTAAACATTTTTAATAGCAAACGTGGCTTCAAGTACCATGATTCACATCAGAATCGACACGTTCGGGTTTGCTTACAAAATTGCTAGTGTGTAGAAATTGATCGAACCGTGCGCCGATAAAAGTTAATTCTAATTATCACAAAGGGTACGTTTGTATCTATTTTTCTATTACAGCCAGCCCCGCAACGAAGACAAATTAACGCGATCAGTAAAGCGTCGGTGCCCGAAAGCGATAAGATAGACGATAAGAACATATCCGGCAGCGTTTTATGTATCCGAACAATTTCGAGCGGCGTCGTTCCACCGGCTAAATAATTAAAGCGCTCGTAAATCTCCGGGACTTCTTCCTCGATTTCTTCGGGTCGGTCTCAGTACTCGCTGACGTCGTCCGGGCAAAGGTCTTGGAGATCGGGGCACAGGAAATGCCTGATGTTCCTCGGGCCGACCATTCCTCCCTGGCGTCGAGCACACTCCGTCAGCCACATAGCCACGGCTGTGACACGGGTGGTGCAGACTGGAGGACCGATCCCTGGCACTGGAAAAAGCGTCGGCAGCCGGCCTTCGTCCTGCTCTGTTTTCATCCTCTCGAGGAACTCTCCGAAAGGGTCGGATGGAGGAGGCGTGGGTTCTCGGGAGGGTTCGCGCACCGGTTCCAGACACTCGCAGATACCCCGAAGAATGTCCTCGAGTCCTACGGGCACGTAATCGTCCACCTCGTCGAAGGTAGTGACGCTAACCTCTCCCTGTTCCTGGCCGAAGTCCGTGTAAAGGCTGTCGGGCCCGACGTCGCTGAACAGTACAGATCCGTCCTGGATCACGTCATCATCCTCACGCTGATCTACCGTCGGCTCGGACTTGGATCTAACTGGCTCGATGGGCTGAGCGAGATTCGCCAACCGGTGGAGCTCGATTAATTTTCCCCGTTCAATTCGTTGGATAAACACGGTGGCGCGCGGTCGGAAAAGCGATTGGTCGATTCGGAAAAACCGGAATTTCGAAGGAACAGCGAGCAAACACCAAACTCGTTTCCACGGGCAAATGAAAGGAACTCGGGTTTTTCAACGGTTTCTCCTCCGGCCCGAGGAAATCAGATATTCCATCTGCGCTCGGTGTATCGCTCGCTCGGCCTTAATTAAGTCGCGAAACTTTGATTGACCGACTGCATTTTTCATGGGACCCGTTGTCGGGTTGCATTTGCGACCGCGCCCTTTCCCTACCAACCTCGGTGTGCGATCCGGCATGATCTTTTGGTTCGGTGGGATGCATCTGAACTCCCTCGAGGGGTAGATCGATGTCCTGTCGCTCCGAGGGTCTCGGGTCCGGACCGAAGTCCTTCAGCATCGTCAGACTCTCTGAGGAACTGCTATCGCTCGACGTCAAACGACATACGTCCGTTCCAGGCTCCTCCTACGAGCCGCGAAACATCGTTCAGAGACGAATCGCGGAAAAAATGCGAGCCAGTTACGGCAAACGCCGGGCCGTCGACAACTCTGCCCCGCCATAGAAACCAATCGAGAATCGATCGATTCCGATAGGTCTGACCCAGCGATTTCATCCTGGAGCCGAGCCGCGCCGAGCCGCGTTGCACCACGGCGTTCTGTAAATTTGCGCGGCTCGTTTCGACGCTGGGAACACAGCGCCCCGACGCGCATACACTAATTATTTCCCGGGTTACCGTTTCGATTGCGCACGATTCCATTTGCACCGGTGCGTTATTAACGAAATTATATTTGGTTATCGTCGGCCGGGCTGTGGATGGGGTCGGACAGAGCACTCGAGTTTGCGAGCAACCTTTTCCGTTCCATTAATCGTGGTCGAACGCAAATGGCCCGAAAAATGAGTCGCGTCCGCGACTCTGCGCTGCGCCAGTCGATTTTAGAATGCCCGCGTTTCACCCCTGATCGCCGGAAGCTGGGTCCGTTTGAACCCTCCGGTTCAAAGCGTTCAGCCATTTCTGTAATTGAATAGCCGTCTAGGCGAACAGCGTATTTCGCGTTCTATGAAATATACAGAAATATATGAAAATAATTCACAAAATCGATTCGTTCCGAACTACAGCGAGAATATTTGATTTCAGATCTTCTTGTAAATTTCACCAAGATCGAACCTACGCACAGTGGTCGATTTACTCCAAAACGTGGGCAAAAATAAAAAAAATGAATCTTCAAATCAAGAGTTTTGTATACGTGGGTTGGCTACCCTGATAGTTGGAATATTTTCGATGGTTAATGGGAAAAGGGCCTGAGTTTTTCACCTGAGCGAGAAATTCAGTCTGAAAGTGAGCATTGGTCAGGTAGCAGCTACGCATAGTAAATTGGCGAGTGAGAAAAGTGTCCAGAAGTGAATATACTTGTGATATATTATTCGAATTTTTATTCTTCAATATGGATGGTGTTCCTGGAGGTAAGCTTAATCATGTTTACGCATTATAGAAAATGCAAGTAGCAATGGATAATGTAATATATAAGATGTAACAAAATTTCATACGAAAATTTTAGAAATCTAGGAAAACAGTTATGATTTTAAGCGATTTTAAACATGTGACTTGTATACACCTTTAATTTGAACTATCATCTAGTAGAATCATCACACATTGGCTGCCCCGATCTGCCACTGTGGTTATTATGGCAATTTTTGTAATGTACCGCATGGGCTGAAAGCACGCTTTTTGCGATCTAAAACTATTGCAGCCTTATTTCAAGGTTTAAAGTAAAATTATTATAGGTTGTTGAGAGAGAGAGAATTCGTCTCGATACCAGTTCCAATATTATGAAGTAAAAAATATATGTTAATATTTAAAAAATTGAATTGACTTTTTTTATAACATAAAGATTTTGTTTTCCAATTTTGTATAATGTAATTTGTAGAAAAGTGAATACTGATCAACACACATCCATGCACAAAATATAAATTTATGGACCACAAGTAATATCGACAGCACTATTGCCGATCGGCTAAATGTCGAAAGAGGCTCAGGAAGTATCACACAAATATATAAGGAGATTCCGTCAAAATTTTGTACGGAAGAGTTTTCGTACAAAAAATTTGGAAGATGTTTTTTGCCGACTACAATTTCCATCGGATTCATATATTAGTAGCATCGGAATATTGCCACGAAAAAAATCAAAAGCATTACCTGAGGATGCTATAGAGTTATTAAATATTAATACGAATTTGGCGACAGAAAATGTTGTAACAGATGACAATTCTGACTATTCAGATTTTGAATAAACAATTTGATACTGCCATTCTTCAAAACACATTTAAAACAAGAATTTCTTTTTCTATAATTTAATAATTAGCCGGATACTTGTGTTCTTTATATAATTTGATATTAGATTCAAATTTAACAAGACAAAAAATCTAGAGGTATCAAGTTTCACCTGTATTTAATACTTCCTTACTATGTACATCCCACATATTGGTTCCGCCATTTTGTTTTTTGTTCTTTTAATTTCAGATTCATAATTAACGACTGCTGTCTGTACGACCATCGAGATTTTTATTATTAGTTCCTTGGACGAAGAGTCCGTCTCACACATTTGGCGAACAAATGTGCCGAGAACGGAAACAGTAAATTGTTTTACAACAGGGTACGTTAAAAATCCTCGCTTCGGGGATTAGGACTCGGGAAATGTTTTATGAATTGAACATCTGTTTTGCACGTGTACCACCCGGGTCCTCTTACCTACGAAATTGCCGTCACACCGTCTTTAAAATACTTGTGTCATTGTTACGCGTCACCCGACAGGCCTTACCTCCGCCGTTCGGTCTGTTCCATTGTTTCGCGTCAACGCCGCTTGCCGAAAAAACTCTCTCTTTTCCACCCCCAATTTCCACCACTTAGTTTATTAGCGTAGGCGGAGTTTCCTGCCAAGATTTGTCACTGCCTTCCCTAAAAATAACTAAACGCCATTGGTCTAGTGAGGCAACACCCGTTTTTGTCAACTGCGTTAAATACCGACACTCGGCAAGCGCGCGGCAGATTTGCGTCAGATTTTGCAAAGCTTTCAACAGCAGACTACACGTTGCCACAATCACTGATCATAGATCAGATCTTAAGGACTATCAGACAAGAGCTATACTCTTGTAATATTGTCAAATCGCGCTATCTCATATTTACATACAGTCCACAAGTTTTACCATTTTTTAAATAAATTCTGTTGTTTTTTTCTGGTTACAAAGTTTAATCCTGGTGAACACATTTCTTATACCGTTTTCCCATTCCGAATACATCGAGCACCATCATCACGGCGCGATCAACTTCAGGAACCCCAAAATACCCAGTTTTGTCCCATTCTGACAGTTTTCATAGGTTCAATCTCCATTTTACTTTTTTTTTATATTTTCATTTTAGATTCGTAATCAACGACTTTGAAAATCCCGAGATACATACTTAGTTTCGTATAAATCAAAGAAAAATTTGATTTTTGGCCACGTTTTGGAGTAAATCGACCACCGTGCATCGCGGAGAAGATCGCGGTGCTAGGGGATTTGCGTTTTGTGCTCGTCGGACGAACTCGTTGCCACCGGAAATTCTATGGAGCCTGCAGCTGCGAGGATCAAGCGTAACTCAGAGGAGAATCGAGAGCGGGTACGCCCACGCAAACGAGAAGTATCTACTCCGACAGGGGATCGTCGAGCCAATAATTTCGGGGGAAGGGGCGTGCGTTCGCTTTTGATTCCCCGTGTACTTTCCAGTTTGAATAGGGCAAGGCATTGTCGGCGAAATCTATCGGGGTTTTAGTTATTCCGCGAACAACGCGCGGCTGTTACAACCTCCTCTAGCTCGTGCTCGTCGAGCTGGTACAGACTGGAACGAAAGGTTCCTGTGCGGGTCTCGCCGGAAACGGAAGGCGGGCCGCAAGGCTGAGAAATCTCCTCGGTGTCCTCTGCGATGCAGATGCATGGTCTCACTCCGCTGCAGTCCAGTTTCGCCAGGTACGCGAACAGACGTAGGAACGTTGGCAACAGTATCATCGCAGATCCGCCTTCTGGTTCGTCCGTCAGCAATTCGCACACGTATATCAGCGTTTCGAATAGATTCTGCGCGGCACAAAGGGGGCGAACACGTGAATCGCCGCGAATTGTAACCCGGCAACAATGGCGAGTGATTAATTTCATTCAACCCCGGCTAACGATGATTCATCGATTCGCATTAAAGTCCGCGAATTAAATACAAGGCTCCCCTCCTCCTCCCGTGGTTATGTATCTTCGACCGACTACCGAACAATGCGCGAGCTGAAACCTCCTTGGGACCGGCTCGAATGAAAATCAATCGGCAAAAGTATTACTACAGGCCATTGTGACGAAAATTTCGGCGACTTCGAGAGCAAAAGGATCGGTGATTGTTTCACAATTCATCCGAGTCGGACGATTTCTAATGATCGAGTGGGACGAATGTGATACGAGCGAAAAGCGAAACCGAAGAAAGACGGCCGATCCCCAATGAGAAAAACAGTCGTCTTCCTTCGAGGTAGATTATGTTAATACCCGCAGAGCGATAAAAAGAGGCGCGCCACTCGGTGATCGATCACCGGTGGCTCGCGATGGCCCGTGCCACCGGTGAATCGATTAACGACTCTACTAAAAATATCGTTTATACGAACCCGCTGAAGATCACGCGTGAGGGGTGCCGAGAAGATGGAGGGAGGAAGAGAGAGAGAGATTACAGGCCGTGACTCTATTTTAGGTATTCCATGAGAGAATGTCGCAAGCGCGCTTCTATTCTCAGCCCAGACAGCTTACCTTGCCCAAGAATCCGCAGGCGATCGCGAGGAATTTGAAAAAGTTACAGTCTCTCTTGGACAAGAGCTGGCCAACCATCAAGATCTGGTAGAGGCTCGTCTCGGGCAGCGACATGCCCTGCCATTTTTCCAGCAGGGCCACCATACAGATCCTCTTGACAGGACCGAATGACACCAAAAGGGTCCTCAGGTACCCAGGTGTGATACCCGTCGGATGGACGAACGGCGGATACTCCAGTCTCTCCTGAGAAAATACTAGGATGACTCGTCTTTCACGGTTTTCGAGTTTCCATTCTCACGTCGCGTTCGCTTTCCGTTGTGTTTTCCTGTCACTCCGGTGATCATGAAAATCGCACCGAATGAAAATGCATCAATTTCCCTGAAGACCAGTGATCGCCTATATCGCCGCAACATCCCCGCATCGTGTCCTACGATGCTATTAAAAGACCACGCTAAAATAATTGAACGAGCCCATCGCGGATTCGCAAAGCGTTTCAAGAGCGTTTCCGAGTGATGCAATTTTATTGAACAGTGGGTTTCCCGACCACAATCGCTCGTCCTCATTCCATCAAAGAAATCTGTACATATATTTTCATTAATGCACGTGTTTCTATAGGATGCATAGGACTCTCAAGAGAGGTCCGGCGACGTAGTCAATTTTGTTCTAGGGTAACTGCACCAGTGAATAAACGGGCACCAGTAAATGAACGCTTTTGTATATTTCAACAAATTTTAAGCCGCACGGCATACTAGCGATAATGACTCTTGGGCCAATAATTATTATTAATAAATATCGATAATAATAATTATTACCAATAATTACTAGAATGTAGTGTTCATCGACTGGTATTTTTTATATTTTTATTTAACGTGTAATAAAGAAAACTAATAATAATTTCATTTTATTTTTGTTCATTTATTTTTGACAAATGAAGTATAGGGAGCCATTTGGAATATATGAGATTCCCTTAATTTACATATTTTTAAAAAAATGAAATATCTCGCTGAACAATTTCGTAAATGTTGATTCACTGGTGCAGTTACCCTAGTCAATTTTGTTCTACTTCGTGCTAGCATTAATTTTAGTTTGTAGGTCACGTTTTGATCATCCGCACCTCGCTCTGCAGATATTGCACACGCATACACACACGCTCTCCCGTGTTTGCGATGCTATCAAGGCTTTTCCGCAACAAAGACAACATATAATAATAATAATCGCGATAACGAGTCACGGTCACCGGTTGATGATTGGCGGAAGAGTCGGGTCAAGGACATTATCTGCATTGGTATTGCCACGTGGCGGTGAACACTCCTCGGAGAGCGGTAAGTTATTTATTAACAAAATTATAAAAGTGGAAGCCGATCGGCCGCGTTGTTGCGAATCGATTCTTTTTCCCTGGAGAAAGCGGAAGGGCACGGGTTCGTAAACCGACGAGTAGCGAGGTGTGCGGATCGCGTGCGGCGATTTTATGGATTCGATTTTTTTTTTTGTTCCCCTCGAGCGTTGCACGGAGTAGGTTAACGGCCGCGATATTCGACGTCTGGTTGAGTTTGACGTAGGGGACAAATCTGACAGTCGCGTCGCGGGTGGAATAAAAATACGATATCGTCGGTATAATCCTCCGAGTATTGTATATCGGGTCACGGACGCCGCAGCCTCTGTCTCGCCGTCTGAAAAATCTTGCTGGGGTGGCTAGAGAAATAGGAAGATCCGATAGTTCAAGGCTCGTGTCGCTGCGTTATATTCGCGTTGGGTCACGGACGTCGTTTATTATGCATGGGCATTGCGATAGACAACGGAGGACAAGAGAGCAAGTGAGACCCACTGGTCGGTGCGGTCGAGCAAATTAATTTATAGCGACGAACCGGATTAACCGATTTAATCGTTCCACGGTATTTCGGCCCATTAACCGAACTCTGCGGTCGAATCTTTCGATTGGTCCCGATGGGAATTGATAGCGTTAGGGAACCCGCTGCGCTCGCGAAAATTCGTGAACCAACGATTCCTCTCTCGCTCGCTCTACCCTGTGTCTCCCCGTCTGGAGTTGGCTTAAACTTTTACGATAGGAATCGACGACTGATCGCCCGATACGATTAGACGAGCTCGAAGATGTAAGCCAGCCGGCCAGCCCCTGTTAATTCCACTCGGATAATTAAATTCCCCCGGTCGGATTGATTTACCTATCTATCCACTTAATTACGGAGCGAACGGCACAGAGAATATATATATACGTGGCACAATGAAAGCAATGAAAAAAGATTACGTTTAACGACGCCACTCGAGCCGAAACGAGCTCCGTCTGAAACCGACTTTAATCAACCTTTTGTAAGATAATGGGGATGCGGAAGGGACACGTTCGCTACGTTTAAACTCGCCTCTCGGACGAGACCGAGACACAACCTCCGCGAGACCACGCCAGCCGTTTTCCTACCGGGATCCACTATTTTCTCAGGTATTTTCCATTCGAATGGAAATCCAGTTTAGTTGCTTCCATCTATAAGCCGCAGGGGATCCGGAGCCGGAGGTCGTCAAACGTTTTCCCCTCTCTCGGATACGCTCTCGAGCATTATCGAGCTGACTTAAGCGTGCCCTTATTAGCCCTGGATGGTTGACCTTTCGCGAAAATACCTGGTAATACCATTACACGATGGATGAAAACAACTCCTCACGAATTATTCACCTTGCGACGTCTGGGAAGACGAATGGGACTGCGTCGTTGAACAAAAAGCGAGCTGCAGGTGCTGCTAACCTAATTTGTACACGTACCTCGAGACTTTAAAAATCGTGCGGAAAACATCGGTTGAAATTTCCGACGGTGTAACAATGCAGTTTAATTTCGCGCGGAGAAGAAAATAAGAAATAGTTTCTTGGAAATTGCGAGTGGAAAGAGATTGGAGAAAGGGTTTCTACTTTGACGGGGGGTAGTTGATTGGCGGCCAAGGCTCGGAAGTAGGCGCAGCTCCATCGCAGAAGATCGTACGGCTGCGTGCGAATCGCAGCCTTCGCGTACAGCTTCAAAATGTTCGGGAATGTCGGCGGGATCTTGATCTGCTCGGCGCAGTAAAGCACGTCGTTCGACATGTTTGACGGGCAGGAAAGTCGACGACTCGTCACGATTCGATCGCGTGCACACTTCTTTCTCTCTCGAAAGTCATTACTGTCGCGAGGGGAATTTCGAGCGAGACTTCAGGCTGAACACCGTTAATTCGGACTCTATGACGCTCGACTGCTGATGTTTTTCGACTGGTCTCGCTGGCCGAGTCTCTCTCCCTCGGGACACTTTTTTCCGAGGTTGGCTCGTCGAGGTCCACGCCAAAAAGTCTGCTCGGACGGCGAACACGTTTTACGCTTCCTCAAGCGCGGTGAATTACCCTCGGCCCGCCGCCGACGAGACTCGTTCGTCCCCCGAACCTGTCGAAAGTTACCAGGAGACGGACTCGATTTAATTTCCAAGACTCTTGTCGCGCAAGCGTTGCTTCAAGAAATCGCCAACAAGTAGCGAAGGCTTTCTCGCGAATACGCGCTAATTATCTGCTAGCGAAGTCGGATGTCTTCCAAAGCAGCTGCTCGGTTGCAACACTTGTTGAACCCGAAGCTTCGTTATACAATTTTGCCTTAATTTTCTCTATCCGCCTCTCCCATCGGTGCTCGATCCCCCGTAGAGGAAACGTCGAAAAGATAAATAAATAATTGGCAGGTCGGAACGCGGAAGCGTCGATTAAACGGAGTATCTTGATTTTCCCCGGGTTTTCTTGCAAACAACTCGGTACTGGTTGCGATATCCTGGACCGACGCGGACATGGAATCCACCGGAGGGTATATTTATTATTTACACGATCGCAGGAAAAATATCGTTCTCGCTCGAACGATTGATGGAACAAATATTGGGCCATGGGTTGATCCGGATGAGGACGGATATTTATCTTTTATCCACTTAAGTTTCCCCGCTCGTCGTAATAAAGGACGTCACGGGAACACGGGGGTACACGAAACAGACAATTTTCAATCCCGTGCGGGGTAGAGACCCGATCGACGGATCCGACAGAGAAGTAACGGAGAAACACCTGTAGAAAGTCGCGGAACGTCTCGGTGGCGGTTTCACGTGCGCGAGTTTACCCTCGGATCCCGTTCCACCACTCCTCATCGAAATGGAGGTCCCATTGTGCTCGCGAATCTTTCAATTCCTGGGTCTTTTATGCGTCTGTCGTCGGTCCGGAGAGCGAGAAACGAAGCGCGCGCGGCGTCTCTCTCCTTCCAGAGCCCGTGAGAAGTCATATAAATCCCGCGTATCAAAGAGGAACGGCGAGGCGCCGTGGAAATCGTCGTCGAGGGTTCCGGGGGTGGGCGAAAGGGTTGCCCGCGTCAAACGTCGGGGAAAAGACTGCTACCGTCGAAGCGCCCTTTGTCTCTATTATTAGCCCGTTATCGTGGCCGTGGTACGGTTACGTACACTCCGGTGGCCTCGTACACATTATCGTGGTCGCACTCGCAAAGATCTCGTTCGGATGCATAATGAATCGCTCGCTCCAAGGGAGCGGATGGTTGCCGCCCTCGACCCCTCTCCAACCGATCCAACCATTCTCACTCTCTATCTCTCCCCTTCTCTCTGGGTAGCTCTCTTTCGGTTCGTTATCTTCGTCGGAACCGTGGCCAGCCGCTCGGTAATGTCCTCCGTCTCTCTCCGATGACTACTCCCGACGTAATGGCCGGGAATAGTTTCCAATCGATCGATCGCGACGAGTGCTCTTCAACCGGCTCGTCGAGTGCGGAAAAAGGACACCCGTACACGCGAACAAATCCACGGGAGCCGCAGAACCACCGCCGCGCGCCGCGCCCCCGGAATATAGGGCTTCCCCCTCGTTCCTTCATTTCGTTCGGCATGAATATCGAGAGCGGGCTCGAATGCGAACGGAAGCAATTCCACCGTCCCTCGGGAATGGCCTTGGCATCGCTGCCTCCCTGGGACCAATGGTGCGAGAGACTTCGGAGAGCATCCCTTCTCTCCACCTCTCCCTCTCTCTCTCATCCCCGGAAAATAATCAGCGTCGTCAAACCCCGTCGATATTGCCCTTTGACTCGCCATCCGAGCCACGGAATTATCGCGGTCCCGTGTTTCGTCGAATACACGTTCCCATCCCGAAGACAAGCTGCACGAACAAAACTGTTCCGCATTCGTTCTCTTTTTTTCGAAGCTCCTCTCTTTGCTTACTATCTGGTTCCTCCCCTTTTCCATCTCGCGCGTCGAAACAGGAATTGTTTCTGCCCAGCGAATTGCCGGTCTTTAAACCGGACCGTGTTTATTGTGGTTTCCGGGTGTATAACGGGCTCGTGGCTTGAGCCGCATGTTCGAGGAGCTCGCCTACACCTCCGGCTTGAAAATAAGGGGTTGCAAACCACTGCCTGTGGCGGAGTTAGATAAATTGCACTGTCTCCGGTTTACCCGCTCGAGGTTATCGACCGTGGTGCTGCCGGCAAGACGGAGTGTGGCCCTTTTCCCCGAAAAATTACCAATGGATCTCTGCGAGAAGAAGAAATTCGAACTGGCTGGAGATTGAGATTGAGAAGGGTACGAGCTTGTACGGTTACCAGAAACCCGCAAGCCGTTCACTGTACCACGGTATGGCTGCGGCTCGGTTTACCGGTCGCCGCGTTCCCTTGCCAAATACTGTAGCAGCGGTGTCGCAGTGATTTCTGTCCCACCGGTGTTCCACGACATGACGAAGGCAGCACGCGCTTCGGCCAAGTTTAAACCGTACGCGAGGGACACGTGTTGATTTCTGGTCTGTCTAGAGAATTCGCGGAATTCGCCCGTCGAAGCGGGGCCAGAACTCGTTGCGACCAGCGGATCGAAGAGATTCTAGCCGAGCAACACGAGCACAGGGTGTAAAGTTTTAATGAAAAGCGTACGAGCAACTTGGCCGGCCGATCAAAGTCGCAACAGGAATAGTCCAGGATCCAGCGTACATTTTTACAATTGATTACGATGAAGCTAATTTTCCGTGAGTAGCTTCATTTTGATGAGACTCCCAACTTTTTCCCTTAAAAATTCTCGATTGTGGTAGCTAACAGGGGTAGCAGGGGTAAAATATGTCTATCCGACGATTCTCAAAAATTTATTACTAACTGGGTCTTTTTTTTGTTAAATCTCAAGATAATTATCTAAATTATTCGAAAAAATATTTGTCCTACAAAATTTATGGTTTGATCAAAGAGTCCCCTCCTTCCAACGTGTATCGATAACGAGGTCATAAAAAATGATTTTTTTTACTGTTGCTTAGTTAATATTTATATAATTTAACAAGCATATTGTCCTACGAATTGCGTGCTACGTTATCAATTTATAAATTTTTTAGAATCGTCAAATCGACATATTTTATCCCTGCTACCCCTGTTAGCTACCACAATCGAGAATTTTTAAGAGAGAAAGTTGGACGTCTCATCAAAATGAAGCTACTCACGGAAAATTAGCTTGATGGTAATCAATTGTAAAAATTTACGCCGGATCCTGGACTAGAAGTTCCGGGACGAGATTTTTATTCCTCGAGACATTCATTGACTCGATTATCGCGGCATATATTAGTAGGCCGCGGCGCGAATTCATGCTTTCGCCGAGGCAATTCTTATCGCGCAACACGTCACTCGGCTCCGCGGATGTGTCGGCCGCGTTAATCGCTGGCAAAGAAACGCGCGCCACGGAAACATATTTAATCGACGGAAAGGAAAGTGATCGATCGGCCGCAGCTCGGAACAGCCAGCCAGCCGCAGCCTCGACGCGATGGCCGAAATAAAATCCTCCAGAGGCCTGCCGCAAAAAGTTAAGTGCCGATCGAGACGGGCCTCGGCAGAAGATTGATAATCCGGGACACGGGGGAAGCATTAAGATAAATCGGCGACGCCGGGAACGTGCGCGATCGGCCGGAAACGTCAGAAACAGACAGCTTTTTCAGGATCCACGCGATGCGACGTGACCAATCTCGCTCTACCCACCTGCTCATTTTTTAAACAAACTCGTGCGGACGCCGAGCAGGAAATTACGCTCGAATAAATTAAAAGATTAAAGTAATCTTCGACATCAGAGGATTGCTCGTAACTTTCAAGTCTGTGGAATCTCACCTGCTATTCTGTTCAG
Organism: Lasioglossum zephyrum; assembly: GCA_028455615.1. Classification (NCBI taxonomy): domain Eukaryota; kingdom Metazoa; phylum Arthropoda; class Insecta; order Hymenoptera; family Halictidae; genus Lasioglossum; species Lasioglossum zephyrum. The sequence goes on along the minus strand of CM052330.1, from coordinate 15,452,285 downwards.
GAGTTGGAGAAGTTAATTGCAGATTTAGTTTATTTTTTATTTTTCGATCAAGGATCGTTGGGTAAATTCGAGGGCAACGTGCCGGCGACTGGTCCCACCGGTTAACAGGTTAATCGTTTCGTCTTAATCGAAGTCGATCACCGGGATCCGACCACTCGATCGCCGGACCGAGTAGCGTTCATTGTCGGGAGGCACCTCGGCGAGCTGCAGACCGCAAGCTCGATGAATACCGGCGAGTAGCAACGCGTAATGTACGTCCGCATAGTGGTTACGTGACCGGGGAACGAAAATAGATGCACCCACCCATTTTCCGTCACGCCAACTCGTGCACGCGGCCGCGAGATAAGCCTCGCGGGCACATTTTCAGGAAGAATAATTCCTTGTCCGGGAATAAGGAAACGCGACAGTTCAACAGCCCTGTGCAAGGTGCGTGACGGTCCCTTTCGGATTCGTCTGGCGAACGAGAACGACACGAAAAAGAATCACGCTAATAATCTCTGTTTAAACGAGCGCCGTCGGCTACGGCAAATTAGTCGACGCACAGCATTGTTACAAAGACTTCTCGCTCGAAGCGTCAAAGTATCGAGATGCAGCTCGGAGGACGAAGCCCAGCTCTGCATTAACGGAATTCAATTAAACAACCAGCCGCCCGGGACTTTGTAACCGGAAGGAGCGAGTTCCTCGACTTCCGAGCGCTCATTGATTCCCACGACGCATTGCGAGCGGTTTTCCTCTCGCGAAGCTTTTTAACGAGTTATCTATCTGCGATTCTACCACGATTTTTGAAAATCCATTAACAGATCCCGGAACATCAGCTGCTTCGTGAACCGATGACCCAAATAAGGTAATTATTGTTATTATTTATTATAGACGGACAGAAGCCCTTTTTACGTAAGTATTTACAAAGAAAAGAAAGAGGAAGATATAAAACTATTTATCAAATAAGAAAAAAGGGACATGCACACAAAGAAAAAAAATAATACTGGTACAATCGATAGGTATTATCATATAATCCTGCGTAGTTGCATTTTACAATTCTGCAAAGATTTAATGAAAAAATCAATACGAGCCCAATTTGTATACGCATTCAATCATCCAACTTGCACTCAATCGGAGCTTCAATTGGTTTTTGGACTCAATCTGATCTTATTATCTGGTCAAGCTTAAATCCAAGTTGGACTCGAGCTGAACTCAATTGAAATCAGATTTGGACTCAACACTAAAGTTGAATCACATCTACTTTCAATTCAACATAATCTTAAACTTTTGTCTTTATTTATTATTTATTTATTATAGGCGGACAGAAGCCTTGTTACAAAAAAAGAGAAGGATACAAGACTACTCGCCTAATAAGAAATAAGGGACATATACAAATAGAAAAGGAGGGAAGAAAAGAAAATATAATGATATACTACTGGTATAATCGACAGGTATTATCATATAATCCTGCGTAGTTGCATTTGAAAATTTTGCAAAGATTCAATGAAAAAATCAATACTGTTATAAATAGTGCATGATTGTTGCAATAATGCGATTCATTGGATTAATAAATCCATAAGTAGATTTCGCTTTGAGTGTTTAAAACCCCGCTCTTGTTCTCAGTTCACGTTCCGGTGAATAAACATTGATTTGCCCAAATAGAGAACAATCAATATGAATATTAATTAAATTAAAAATAAAGCTCTTGTCGGATAATATTCTTCGAGTAGATAATGGTTCTAGGTTCATTGTAGTTACAATATTATTGCGGAGTAATCGTGTTTAAAGAACGACCATTGGATTATTTAGCTTGTATGAACAAAACCTGAGAAATTTATGCTGCACTCTCGAGCAGCATGATTTCGTACTTAGAGCTTTTCGGAAACCATATAATCGATGCATATTCTAATAGCTTCTGATTATTATCTTTCGGATTTTGGGGAATTCGATTTATTTTTACTCCGAATTCTGGAATCGATACAGCGCGTGGAGAGTGTAATGGGTTAACGTTGACACGCACCGTTACCGCAAGGGAACGAGTTTCCTCGAGGAAAATTAAAGGTATCCAATTTGGCAGAGGAAAAAGTTCCCCGGAGAAGGAAGGAGGAGAGCTTCGTCGTCGACCACGTCACGCTTCCGGTTCGCCCTCAAAGGCTTAGGGGACAAGGTCTGCGAGGGTGCGCGCGCGGAGAAATTATGCAATAACTGCGCCGCTACGAAATGCGGGCGGGTAATTCTACTTGAACAGTATAATGATACAAGGGGAGGGCGAGGCCTCGTCAAAGTAAGCCGAGGGACTAAAAGGGACTTAACCCTCCAGTGCATAATTCATAACGCATTAGAGAGTCGGAAGCGCGTGCGCGAGCGAGCAAACGGGTCGGGCCGAGGATATCCCGATGCACGCGCTTCGAGCAATGCGATGGTCCCTTACGCAATGTCCAATTAAACTGGAGCGACTCGTCGAGGAGAGAAAAATCGTCGACCCTCCGCTTCGTCGATAAATGGAATTCATTTGTCCCGTGGAAAGCCGGTCGACAGGGAGACGACGGATTTGATTGTTTCTTGTAAGAAATCGCGGCACGGTTCTCCATGAACATAATTATCTCGATTAATTCGGAACACCCTCAGGGCGTGTACACTGTGTTTCGTAATGCCTCTGTGCAGCTGCGGCACAATAAACACCGCGGTAACAGCGGACTGCAGTACTTTACGCTTTCGTGGCACTTGAACATTTGCAAATCACGAGAAAGCGTTCTCGTTAATATTAATGGGATTTTTATTATATTTTCGTAACAAGGGGGGCCTTTGGTCGACGCGACAAATGTTTTCCTCGTTTTAATTTTGATAAGGTAATCCGCGAGAACGAGAATTTGCATAAAGAGCGAGGGGTAATCGCGGCTGGGGATGAACGAGTCAAAGTCTTTGAACAAGAGCCTTAAAATTTAACGCGGTCGTACTCGCTGGCAAAAGCGTCAAAGATTTTCTCGACGGTGTTCCTTTTTATTTTTCCGACGAGGGAATTTCTTTTTCCCGGTGCGACGGAACGCGCGGCTCGGGCTGACGGCTCATCGAGAAAAAATTGGCGCGCGTCCATTGACGAATTAAAGCACGTCGACGCGGCCGATGATTTCGCTGCAATTTCAACGTCATATTCCACGTCGCGAGCGCGAGCACGATACACTGCTCGATGAAATTGCAAATTGTAATTTCGTTACCGTTCCCGGCGAGCATCTCCCCGCCGCACCGCTTTCTTTGATCATCCGACGCGTATCCGACGCGGGCAAAACGAGATTACCGTTTCACAATGTTCGCGCCGCGTCGGCCGAGAAAGAGAGCACGATCTAGAGAGATCGAGATGGAAAGAGGAAGAGAAAGAGAGAGAGAGACGGAGGAAGAAAGGGATAGTACCGAGTGCTCTTCGGAGGAAATTTCAGCCCGAGTGTCCGAGAAACCTTTCCGGTTAACAACAGGATCCGTTTTAACGCTTCGCGGAGATCCGACGTCGTGAAAATCCAGCGTGACGGGAGTTGATGGCGGGGGATAAAAGCGACGCGGAAAATACCGGGAAAAGTCTATCTCGATAAACGAACGCGAGTCGACCAAGCGAGAAGCGAACCAACCCGAAGAAAAAGGAAAAGCGTAGACTTTTCGCGGCATTATCCTTGGCCGCACCGCGTCGGTACCACTCGGTATCAGCTTTGGGGATAATTACCCGGCGTCTTTCACCGAACGGTGACGGAAAGGTCAACAGGGGGAGAAAATCAAGCGATTTTTCTGGTGCACAGCGATCGACCGATTAGATCGCGCCTGCGACACAAAAGCTTTTGGAGAGTAGCTAGACGGTCTCGTCCTTCTTCTTCCTCTCCTTCGCCGCCGTCTTCGCGACCGTTTCGCCGGGAGCGAGAGAAAGAGAGCCACACACAGTTCAGAATCGAGACGAGTCGGGTCGAGTATCGATTAGGTCGGTGTAGATAGAGCGAGCCGAAGTCACCGAGATACCAAGAGAAAGAGGCGATGGAAGGTGGCGTCGGCGGCGTCGGTGGCGGCTGCGACGCCGCCGAGGATCGATCGTCGCCTCTGCCCCAGCCGAAACAAATAAAACCGTAACGAACGTTCCCGTGACCGGTTTACACCGGACCCTTTCGCGTTTTCGCCACGGTGATCGGCCGCTACGCTTAGCCGAGAATCGACTTTCCGGTTCGAACTGTCCCCCGATCGATATGAGATCGTTGCCGAGGGGCAGATTTTGATTTGCGATTCGGAGGGGCCGATGCCGAACCCCGGACATCCATTTCTACACAATGGAAATAAATGTGGGGTCGACCGAGGGGGCAGAGGTTCCGATGATTTTCCTACGGGGAACGATGGGAAAAAACTTTTATCTCGTGCATTTCATTTTCCCTTCGAAAGACCCTCTTTGATCTCCGTTTGTACAGGGTGTCTCGCGGCGGGTGAAATGATTACGTTTTGCAAAAATAAGAAACAAGAGGAAGTGTACAGCGTAATGACGCAAATGGGTCAATCAGTTTTTTTTATTATTAAAAAGCGGGAACACCAGGGACCAAGCGATAAATCGTCGCAAGAATAAATCCATTCTAGTTGGGCTGAGCATAACGTTTTTGACAAGGCTTATCCGTATCTACAGCGAACGGCCACTGTGCTCGATTTGTTTCGTCCGACGCGTACATGTAACCGAGGCTTTTCCCGGCGACTTTTCCTCTCTTTTTTTTCCTCTGTATATTTTAAAAACGGTTCGCGATGAAAAACGCAATTGCCGTGGACCGAGGGTCTCGTCTCCCTTCGCGCGGGAATCGTCGATAATTTGACGGGTCGGTTGATTACGGAGCGCGCTTCATATCCGCGGAAAGTCAAGCGCACGTTGAACACCCAGGGATAATGACGACGGGCGAGTGGGTGTGCGAGAACGTGTCATCGATCAACTCTCTCGTCGGCCGACAGGCGATGAAGGCTTATAGGCGACGCGCGAACGGGCCAGCCTAGAGCAAACACCCTCGACGGACAGGAGGCCAACGATAACTCGCAATACCCGGACCGATTCCGAAGTTTAATTTCCAGAACCAATAAAACTGACGGACGGGAACAATAAGCGGAGGAAGAGCCGCTTTAAAACCCTTAAACGCCGCGAAAGGCGGGGACGTCGTTCCCACTATAGAATCTACTTGCGCTCGAGTTTATAAACCATTCCGCGATCGTTGTTTTATCGCCGGTTGTACGGCCGTTTCTTTTAATCGAGTTCGCTCAGACATCTCAAAAATGTTTCTCTATCTGAAACGACCCTCAATAGCACAAACAGTTTTACGTCGCCGATGAGTTACACAGTACTCAGCTTTAGCTGCGTCGACGATAAGAGCGAAAAAGCCACGCCTACTGCAGTACACCCAGTGCCGGATTAAGCCGCGTAGCAGGAGTAGAAAATGCTACGGGCCCCAAGCTTCTGGGGGCCCCGTGCTTGCAGCATAAAATTGGCCTAAAATTAGGTCGATACCGTCCCCAGATATTTTTGTTAAAAAAAAGGTCATTCATCGTGTTTTATTATATTTATTAAGCTCCGTAGCAAGAGTAGAAAATGCTACGGGCCCCGAGCTTCTGGGGGCCCCGCGCTTGCAGCAGAAAATTGACCTAAAATTTGGTCGATACCGTTCCCAGATATGTTTGTTAAAAAAGAAGATCATTCATCGTGTTTTATTTGTTACGTTCCAAATATGATTTCCGATTATCTAGTGTTAATTAAAAATTTAAATTCGGGATAAAGCGCAGTTTTCGAACCTACGTGCATTCACCGGCTTCGGTTCGGGTAATTGAGGATTCTTTCGATAATAGTGTATTGATTCTGATTATAGATTTTAAACGTGAAGTTCGAAGTTATGGTGATGAAAATGAGTCGACAATTTATTTAGTTTACAAAAGAAAACAATTTTATATTTTAACTAAAAATTCCGGATACATTGTGTTATTGGGGTTATTATAATTAAATGTTAGCATTTACCGTGTTGTTGGGCGTTACAGCTATTTAAATCCTTTATCCAAGTATTTTGGGCGTTTAGAACAGAACAAAGTAAACGGAACTAAAACTGAATTGAAACAGAACTAGAACAAAAACAGAACGAGAACTGAACTGAGCTGAAAACTTGAAAAATTGAAACTGAGACTGTAACTGAAAAACTGAGGCTGTAAAAACTGAAACTGAGGCTCCTGATGAGGAGCCGTCCCTTTTATAGTTTCTTTATTCTTTGTTCTAAGCTTTATCTTTGTGGGAACGGATGTATCTTCTTCTTCGCAAAGGTTTCTTATTATAGTTGTCGTCTGCATTTTGGTCAGATTTCTGTTTTCCACGTTCAGTTCCATATAGTTTTTAGTGGTGTTTGGTTTTGTTTATCCTGGACTCTGTTTGTAATCTCGTGCTGAATATGGTCTACGGACTCTTCGCTTGTCTAATCGTATTCTGATTATATTTCGGATTGTTTTTAGTAGGTTCTGCTTAATTCTATCGTTCGTAATGTGATATAACGTATGATACATTTTTAATATTATGATTAATATTAGTGTTAAAAAATCTATTACCCCCTGCGCAACACTATGAGGGATTTATAATAATTGTTATTCAAAAATAATAAGTGTATAGATTATTTTATTGATTACTACTTTCGGTAATGGTTGGATCACCGGACGTGACATATATTATCGTACAAAACCTAAGGCACCCTGGTGACATTTGCTACGGGCCTCGCGCTGACTCAATCCGGGACTGAGTACACCCTTCTAAAACGCGGTACAAAAATTGCGATTTGCACTAATTCTGAGCTTACCGCTCCAAAGAAGAGAAGACCAGGAAACCACGCTTATTCGGATGTCCCGGAGCAAAGAGGTGTGCCCGGTGAAAAGAAACACCTTGTACATTGCCGTAATGATCCGTCGTTACGGTTGGCAGACACCTCTGGGCGACGAGGACTAACTACCAAGAAATTAGATATCGAGTGGCGTCGATCGATCCGTTCCTTCTTCGCAACTTCCACAAGTTTCTGAACGCATTGTTCCATTGTTTTCTCTCCTCCGATTGAAACTTCTTTTTACGGTGGACCGTAGCGCATCTTCCTCCGGTCGACGATATTGTAACGTTATATCGGAGATGGGAGACAGGAATGGGACGGTAGAGAGCATGATCGATCATCGAGCAAGAACGGTTCCGATGCGGGAGCTTACACGGTCGAGCGGTCGTACGTTTTACGGTGAGGTTGGCAGATCGGCTTGGCGAATGGAGGTTATTCAGTCGTGGCGCGATCGATGCGATTTCGTGCCGGTCCTATCTCCGTTTCGATTATTTCCGAAGGGTGGCGAGGTAAGTCGGGGCCGTCGACCTCCCGGCAGTCCTCCCGATAATCCGATAAACGGTCAGGAGTAGCCGGTTCGCGTAATTGCTCGATCAATTTTCTCGCGGAGCGCGTTGTGTGCATCGGTCTCGTCTACGCCTCGCGGCAGAGAAGCCCGAACCTGGCTCTCGACCCGATCCGATTCGACCCGGTTCTCCGTGTAAACCACGTTACACGCCCCGAGGAAATCGAGAAACGTTACACTCTCGGATTTAACCAGGACGCCTCTCTACCTTTCTCTCTCTCTCTCCCTCTCTCTGTCTCTCACTCCGCTAGTTACGGGGCGTTCCGACGACGCCAGTTCCCGTCGGCCAATTTGAATACAGATCGACACGCGGCGACGTTATTAAGTCGATGCAGGAATTCTCAGCGTTCCGACGACCGGCACACACCGGTGTGTGCCGGCACCGGAAGCGATCGAACCGTGCCTCGCCCGACGAACAATGCCAGAGAGGCAACGGTAAGAGGATTCCGTCGGGTGAATCGCCAACGGAATTGCAAAGAGACCTCGAGAAGCCGCCGTTACCGCCGGGATTGATGCACGCTCGTCGGTCACCGTGTAACAAAAACTTGCTCATGCACCAGGGGCTGCACCGCTCTGCGCTGTCCGCTCGTGAAACCCGAGCAACAATTTATTTTCCGTTCGAACGTTAATCACCGGATGGCACCAGGCATTTTCATTACCGCCGCGATACCCGCCACGTAAGTAGAATGAGAAACAGGGGGTGGGCACGGGTAAACGATATTAACCCTCTCGAGGATACAGGGATGAGGACGACGCGTGCGCGTTTCATTGTTAGTCGAGCAAAAAGCCTGGTAATCGTTCCCAGGCACGTTGTCTTTCGCGACTCAGTTAACAAAGATCCCACGATTTCATGCGATCAGACGAAGCAGAGATTAACCTTCATTACGCCAACGCGTGGCTCTAGAAAAGTAAAATGTAGGGTAACTGCACCAGTGAATGAACATTTAAGAAATTGTTCAGGAAGATATTTTATTTTTAAAAAAATATGTGAATTAAAAGAATCTCATATATGCCAAATGGCTTCCTGTACTTCATTTGTCAAAAATAAATCAACACAAAAAAATGAAATTATTATTATCATTTTTCTTTATTAAACGTTAAATAAGAAATATAAAAAATACCAATCAATGAACACTACATTCTAGTAATTATTGGTAATAATTTATATTATTGATATTTATTAATAATAATTATTGGCCCAAGAGTCATTATCGCTAGTATGCCGTGCGGCTTAAAATTTTTTGAAATATACAAACGCGTTAATTTACTGGTGCCTGTTTATTCACTGGTGCAGTTACCCTATAAACTTTTAAGTAAATATTAGAATGGAATATAAATACTTTCGTCCGGTGGATATTCTCGCACGGGAATAAAGTTGAAAGGATTTAAGAGACGGCCGGGCACGTTCGCCGATTCCTCTAATAAAGGGGAGCTCATGAAAAATTTCATTTCGATTTACACCCCCGCAAGAAATGTAACCGCAGCGACGTCTGGTCGAACCGTGTGCGGTGGTTCGGGCACAGGCGTCGAAATCAAAATCTCGCCCGTTGTAATAAATGTGAACGAGGTCGACCCGCTTCAGCAAGGTGCGCGCCAGCGTAAAATGCGGAGCGCGACCCGGGGCTCGTGCGAAAACCGCCGCACCGCACTGGCCCGAAACCACGGGAAAGTTATTTATTTGCGCGGGGGGTGACGGGTCGCGTGCGTAAGTCTCCGCGAAAGAGACCGGTGCGCGCAATTTTTCGTTATTCCGGTTTACGAGGTCGCGGCCGTGTCCACGGAATGCGTGGCCCCGCACGCTCCGCAGGTTTATTCGCGCCGACGAACGCCAGGCGACAAGGGGTGGCCGGCTTTACGAGCAGATCCATAGTCGGCAACGGCCAGCTATTCGGGTTAACTGCGGTCTGAACGCAATTTATACTCGTCGCGATGCACGCCCTGATCACCCGGCCCGACCCGCCGGAAAACGCCGCCACTCGGCCACGCGCCGATTTGTTACCGCATCTTTTCATCGTCTGGTTAAAATCGATGAATTGATTATCTCGTAATGGTATTACACTGGATACTCGTCTACGGAGAACGGTGGAGCCTCTGATGCAATATCTTAGATCCGTCGAGGGTCGGCAAGCCACGCCTACCTGGGGGATTTTACACAGTGTCCTGCCCCGTTCCGGTATTTACTCGTATTTCTAAAGACAAATTGTAGAAACTATGAATTGCAATTTCGAAAGCGATTCGATCTGGGAACTATAAATTTTAGTAATGGTCGTACAAGTTGGGAGCCCCTGCACTGGAAGATAAACGGAGGGAACTCAGCATTGAGAAAGAGAAAGAATTTCCTCTTCCCAGCTCGCATAACGTGAACGTAAACACATATTACGCTTATCTTGCCAGAGTTAGATAATAGAGCGTCGTTTCGCTGGCGCTGATTCTCGTTGTAATGACAAAGCAGCGTGTGCAGCGTCGCTTAAACCGCGTATACATACTATGCACCGTTTTTTTTTCTATTTGGTAGTCATCGTCGAGTGCATAATAAAGATGCACGATTATCATTACCAGCGGTGAACTGGAGAGTATTCTAATACAGCTGGTGGCCACGAAACGTTATAATATACAGTGCAGCGCCGTGTCGCGGCGTCACTCTGTTGTGTTCTTTTTTGGCCAAACGTAATTAGTTCTCGGCAAAGTGAGCCGCCATCTGGGTTACCAGGAGCCAGACAGGGGAGGGAACGAATCTAACTAAGCTCCCATAGAGGCGGTCGGTCGGGGCAAATAAAAAGCCGGAATCCCGGCTGCCGGCAAGAAGGAAGGCGGAAGATACTCGGTCGACGGTAACTCCACTAATTGCTCCCGAAATTGCGTCTAATTGTCGGGCAGACGCTTCATCAGCATTACCGGGAAAAGCTCGGGGAGCAGGTGGCCGGGTACGGGCTACGGGTTCGCGCGCCGCCCTTCGCAGCCCTACAGGTTTGTTCTACCGAGGGGCGGAGAGAAAGGGAAACAGAGGGACACGAGCACTGTGGATGAAGATGCTGACAGCGGGCCAGCCTTGTCGGTTCGGTACGAGAACTCGGAGGATCTTCTGCTGTTTCAGCGGATCGTGCTTCTCCACCGTCGTCTTCGTTGTCAACCTCGTCGTTGTCGTCTTCGTACTCGTCTTCCTCGCGTTACAACACGCTTTTCTCGCTCGATTTCTCATCGATCCCTTTGCTCGGAAGATCGTAAGTCACACCCCTTGCCGCGTACCATCCCGGACGACCCGTCGGGCTTATCGCCTTCCTCCCTGTCCCGAGAACACGGTACCCGCCACTTTCCTGTCCCGCCCACGACCTTTCGGGTCACGAAACAAAGGAAACGCTCCCTCTGTCCCAGAGTCCTGGCTGATCTCCGTAATCAGACCGTTCCCTCCGAAAACAAGCTTCCGAGGACTGCTCAAAGCTGGCTTCCGGCGATAATAATAATTAGACTGCGGTCTACGTGAATTTATCACGAGCGCGTTGAATATAAAAGCGATAGAAAATTTTCCAAGCTCGTAAGAATAAAAAGAGACTTTCTCGCTAGTTACTGATCTGTCACCAATCGGTATAAGCACGTTCCTCAAACGCCTTCGAACATCCCGCCGCTAAGGCAGGGCCCGCTAGATAGCCTTACTGATGAGTCCTCTCTAGCGGGTCTAGCACGAAACACCACCTTCTTTTCCTCTACTATTAAACATTTTTAATAGCAAACGTTGGTCTCGAACCAGATGATTCCACCATGAATCTAAACGCTTGGGTAATCCTACAAACTAGCTATTTGTGTGTAGAATATGATCGCACCGTGCGCCGATAAAATCATTCTGATTTATTATCTTAATAATAACGACCGAAATAACAAAAATCCACATAAGAATGCCGTACAGTTTGATTCTCCATAAAGATCGTAACAACGATTACATCGCAGTAGAGTTCCTTTTTTATGCGTCGATAGTAGCTAAAGAAGCTCGGTATCTTATTGCGATTTTACTAGCTAGTAAAACCGTTGGCACAAGAGAATTCTGTTACACTTTGCGTTCCCGCTGCTCGGTTGCGACAGAAATTTGCATGAAACTTCGCATCGGGGTTAACGAGCTAATCGTAACCCAGAGGAGGGGGCTGAAGCGTTTTCACGAAGGTTGGCACACGGTGGTTTTAAATGCGACGCGCGAGTCTGGTCGGGCCGATCGAATATTTGCGGCTGCTGAATTATAACGGAGTCGCTCGGTAGAAATCAGCTCGCATTGAAAGAGGGTAAGCCGGACTGTGTTACGCGACTCGTAAGCGGGAGAGCAATGCAAATCTTTGCTAGCCGAGGAACCCGGCCGCTCCCGGGCAACGGCGGGCTTGTATAATTCAGCGACATCGAGCCATCGAGAGAAAGGGAGAAAAGCAGTACCGCGAAAAGCGGCTCAAAGACTGGCCACGCCACGTTCGACTTCTATTATTTTTCCCGGAGCTTTCGAAAAGTAAACCGATTAACGGAAGCGGCTCCTCCGGCTTCGCGTCTCTTTCCGGCGGAAAATCAATACCGGATTCGCAATTTATTCGCAACAGATGCCACGGAGGGTACAAGTAAAACGTTTCTACGGAAACAGTTCGTCGGGCGGACAACGCGGAGAGAGCTATGGGTACACGGCCGGATGGTGTATCGGGAACGTGTGGCTCAAAGTTCGCGACTTAGCCGAGAAAAACGGAACGGAACTTCCGAGAGAGCGACGATCGGCGTCGTCTTTCCTGTTGGCGTCGTTTTTCATTCGGAGTAGGTTTGCTCCCGTTTTAAAACTACTGTTCGGAAACGCTGGTCCCGCGCGCCGGCTACGTGCGCGTCCCGATTTAGAACATCAAAGACGCTGAAACGTCCGCCGCAATTCCTTGTCGCGTTCGCCACCCCTGCAAAAATGAAGGCGCAATCTCCACGGAAAAACACCTTCTCTCACCGCGCGAGAAGCCATCTATCCATTTCTCTCTTTTGGTCTCGCTTTCAGCCTATGGGAGGTGTAGAAGGGTCTAGAGGCAAGCAACCCGTCTAACGAGACCTCGTTGAGGCTTGATTTAATTTCCAAGCGGCCTGAGGCTTTTGGTGAAAAGCTCGCAATCACCGGGTAATATCCAGACGACTCGGAGAGTTGGGGGTGGGCCCCACCGGCTGGCCACGATGATGGACGTGACTCGCAAGACGGAAAAATACGTCGCATCTCGCGCCATGGACGAATAAAGTATCCGTGGCCATTGTGCCCTGCAGCCAGGCCGAATCGTATCGCGATGACGCCCGCGATAGTGTAAGGAAATACGAGCTCGTTCGCAACAAAAGTTCCCATTCTTATCGCGCTCTTGAACGCCATTACCGTTTCCGCGGGCACCCGGGAATAGGATGCGGGGCCGAACTCTGTTTTCGGAAGACGACGCGACGCGACGCGCGTGTCCCATTACTCGCGGAATTCTTGGCAAAGTAATTTAATGTCGGTGAGTTCCGTTCCCCGGACGCGCAATCTTAATCAATTCCGCAGCCGAGAAAGAGAGAGACACGTTCCAACAACCAGGCCGACTAGTGCACCGCGGAATGCACTCGTCCAACTGCATCTTCTGCTTGCACTTTCCGTAGACTGACGAACGCACCTCTCTACAAACTTGTCTTTTCAACCAGAATAGCAAAGAGCTGGACAACATTCGTGTCTCTCTTAATTATACATTAATAACTCTCCGCTGTCAGCTAACTCTGGTATTATTACTTGTTTGCCGAGATGAGAAGCCGTCTTCATAAAGACGAGACTTAGTTTTAACGAAATGAATTTTTTTGAATGAAATCCAGCTATTTTATAGAAACGGCACACTGTGCGTCATCTCATTTCCGACGTATAGAAACTCCCGATGAGATCCGACCCCTTTGTGCTCCCTATCCTCGAGCGGGGAAACCTTGACACGATTGATACCGTGGTCCGTTTTGATCCCGCTGCCGCGAAAGCCTCGGTGATTGGCGGCTGAATCGCTCGGTCAGTTTGCGCTAGATCCGCTGGGGATCGAACGAACGTTTCTCCAAAGCGAATTCAGGAAATTATAATTTGTTTCTAGTTGAAAACGGGGGAAGCATGACAGCGACGTCTAGAAAAATTAATGAGTGTACGGAGGGAACACGGTATTCCTCCGGTGGGAGCAGTTCCACCGACGCACAGTGGGGCATTTTGACCAAAAAGCTGGCCAAAATTATTTTATAGTAGAAAACAAAAGCACACTGGTGTTGTTTTATCACAAAATTACATTTTTCCTTTTGTTTGAGCATATCAGGTGTATTGCTAAATTGAAACAGTATTTACATACAATAAATTTACTTTATTTCAAACTCCCCATCACTACTTTCTTCGGCAGGTTCGGGAACAAATTAAATAAACATAAATTCATGTTTGTACAATATAAATGTAAAAATAATTAAATCATTTTAAGAACTATTATATTAATTTATTATTTAAACGTTACAATTCCACTAAACTCTCATAAATATAGGTAGAATTATAGATCCATTGAGCCAATCATGATTGTTTTTTTCAAATATGAATTTTTTATGCGCTGCTAGCCATCTGAGCTTAAATTGATGCTTTATCATAGATAGACTATGCTTCAAATCTTTTCGTCGTTCTTTGTCCAAACAATACTTATCAAGAAGATATTTTTGCATATATTCCAGTTTTTTGCCAAAATTTGACTCCTTTGACTCGACAATTAAATTGTATATATGCCTTCGAGTTATAACCGTGACATCTGAAAGTCCTGGAAGAGACACCAAACAATAATTGCATTTTTATATATTTCGAAAAATACCACTTGCTACAGAAAAAAAGTTATAAAAAATACATCCGCGGCATCCCGCTGCTACTTTTTTAGGGATTATCTTCTACGATAAATATACTTCAGTTTCAACTGTATTTGAGTACTCAGAAAAGCTTAGAAGTATAACAAAACGCTTACTATATGCATATACAATACTCAAACTAGCAACATATATCTCTAGCACTTCTATGAGCTTATAGCTACCTAAATTAAACATAATTATTGTAACTAAACGTGTAGGAGTCATCTTCGTATATTTTTACTCAAACAAAAACTGCGACAGTATTTCTTAGAGCAATTTACTATAGCAACGACAGAAAACACAACCACTTTATGTAAACTATACCTTTCGACTCACGCTGCAAGGTGACACGAAGGTCAGTGGCAAAAATACGGTTGTACTTTGATTCGCAAACCACTTCGGTACAAAAATCGACTGCTATTATCGATTGATAATAAATTGTACAAAATTGAATTCGGGCCAGCTTTTTAGTTAAAATAGGCCCACTGTGCGGCGTCGCAAATTCATTGAAGACGTCGCGAAAACTCGAAATTCTCGAAAGAGAAAAATAGAAGGTGATTTGGTAAATTCAGTTTGAAAGCTTTATCACCGGTCTGGCTCGGTGTACCGTGAGAGCCAACGGGTTCGAACTAGCTCCGCGTCTAATGCATTCGGTTGTCCAACGTATCCGAAACTCGTGTCCCGGTTTCCGCCTGTAACATCAGCAAGTTTGGCCGTGTAACACCTCGGTACTAACGTTCTCGGGGTGGCTGAGCGTGAGACAAAGACGGATCTTCCGACGGTGTCTGGTTGTCCATAAACTTCTCCGGTTCGCTTCATAGCGATTCTCTACGCGCTCGAACTCGTTGTTCGTATTTAGCTGCGCCTTATCACGCCGCGATAAACAACACCCTTTTCCCTTTGCACCGAGCCATTACTTGAATTCCGGTCTCCTTTCCGAGAAACACTCGCTTCGCCGTGCTTTTCCGTCTTCACGCCTCGCCCCTTTTCACAGCTCGACCATTTCCGTTGATTGTTTCCTCTTTCTTTCGCCTCTTGATATTTCATTGTTTCCGTGTAGACCCCGTGCAGAGCTCAGGCGCTTACGTATAATCCGTTTAGCTGTTGTAACGGGCAGGAGCGACTCTTTCGTCGTAATAAACTCGATGCTGTTACGATTACTATTATTATTATTATTCCGCGCGTACTCGCCGCGGTGAAAAGGAGACGTCGAAATCGCGGAACGAGAGTACGAGCATACCGTATGTATGGAAAGGTTGCGAGAGAGCCTCGGAGCGGCATGCGACTCCGCGCGCGGCTGCTTTGTTCAACGGAACGTTCGCGTTTCTGCGGGCGACACACATTTCTGCATTCGCCCAGCAGCTCGCGGCACCGATCTAATATAAAAGATTAATGTAATATGTAGCCGCGATGTACGTACATAGAAGCCCGTGCAAAGGGAGAGCAGACCTTAACGAGGTCTTGTCGCCGAGGTCTGATTTTATTTTCAGGACGCGGAGGTATTCGACTGATAATACGCGCCCCACTGCCGACGAGAATCGCTGTTTGCCCGTGTCTCGAAAATGGGACGCGTTCCGTCTTCTTAAATAATTAGTGGGTTACCTGGGGACTTCTTTTCAAATTCGATAAAAAAAAGAGCAATCGTGGAACTCGGAGAAAACCGCGACTTCGAAATCGAACATCGATACTGCAAACTTTGCTGCTTCGAATCAGTGCTGGCTAACGATAATCGATTAATTAATATAATTAGCAACGCGTTATTATCGGAGATACTTATGTAGATGGCCAACGCGCGTGAATTATTAAGCTCTTCGTTGCACCAACACCGACGGCTTATTAGATAATTGATCTCATCAAATTATTGCCCTTTAGCAGCTCATTTAATTAGCTGTGATGCCCGTTTCGCTGCTACAACGGAATCCTGATCCGGTCTTGCACGAAAACGAATCTCTCGCGACCCATTTTGACCACGAATCAATCGGGACAGAATTTTTACCGAATTAAAGAAGAAGGCAACAAGGGAAGCGATGTTCCTTCGGTGTGGACATAGCTTTAGGTCCGGGAGCAACGAAACCACGCCCTCCAATGTCGCTGGGAGTTGGCACGACATAAACGAGAATCGATTGTAGAACCGTTTCGAAACCGAAAAAGTAACGCCCGTAGAATCGATATGGGTACTGAAACAGGAAACGATTCACTTAACACGTTTCTCTGCTACCTTATCGCTGACGTATCCCATTTATGGTGACATTAAATGCACTCTTCAAGTAAATCGTGATACTTCGAACATCACAGATACGGGACGATGTGTGGCGAGTGTGTTGGAACAATTTTTTTCGGAATGTTTCAATCCCCTGGATGTAGATACATTCTCGATCCGTTCTGAATACGTAAGATGAAGAGTCTGCTCCGGCGGCATTTGCTCCTAGACGTGGCCCTGGGGAGCAGTTCGGGGCGGTCCCAGGGCGAGGCTAGTGGCCCGTGGCAGATTCGAGCGATCACGGGTCCTCGAAGATGTTACCCGTAACGAAGTGGACGGTCGCGGTTGCGGTTTATTCATAAGAGGGTCTTCTCGTTACTCTCCCTCGGCCGCATCTAAATGCACCGGGCGGCGTTTCGCCTTTGCATTCAAAGCGGTGTACGCTAAGTCGGAAGCGTGTTTACATGTGCCGAGGCGGGAGCGTCGGCCAGCTAAGTGGACCACGCGAGTGACCAGTCCTAACGAGGCCTCGTTGCGGCTTGATCCAATTCCCGACGTTCGCCGGCATTCGGTGAAAAGCTAAAGCCAAAGCTAACGGGCCGAGCAACGATCTCCGCGCTCGGACAGCCGCCGCAGACAGAGGTACGAGAGAGGACAACACGAAGAGACGAGAGAACCACGGAAGAGAGTGCCCCTCGCGAGGGAGAGCCCGGATCAGCGCAATTTAAGAGCCGCAGTCTACGCTCGTACACAAACTTAATCCGTCCGATGCACGGAATGCGGAATGACGAGCAGAGAGACTGTCCTGCCTCCCTTCTTTCTGTATATCCATCTCGAGAAATGGAGTTTCTTCGTGGCTGCAGCCAACTCCCTACCGGAATACCGAGACCGGATTTCGCAGCCGGATATTTGTTTTTCCGGACTGAATGCTGAACACTGCGTCGAATGAAGTATTCATAACGAGGCGGACTCTCTATACAGGGTGTCCCGCAATCTCGCTACACAAGTCGGACGAAAGGGGAAACTCGAGATTCGTTAGGCACACGATTGCATGCTAGTCTCCGCGAATTATTAATGTACCGATTTGCTGTACACGATGTTAAGGGATATGATTTTTAGTGGAATAAACCAGTTTAGTGAAATAGATAACTTTGAAAAATAACTTTATTATAAAACAGCGAATAGACATCAGCACCAGGTATATCCTGCCTAAACCGACTCTAGCGTCGTACTGATTCGCGGCTCTCGTCTTGTTCGTCGCTCGGCTGTCGTTTCTTTACAAAACAGTTTTAACTGTTTCCTTTATCTCGATCGACAACTTGTATAATAACTAAACTGATGTTTTTGGCGCAAAGATTCAATCCTATGTTACAAACTAAGCAATTTTGCATATAACTTTAACTTTTTTCAACGTTTCGGTCTAGTTTAAGGCCATTATCAAGAAATATATAATTACGTCTGTAAAAATTAAACCACTGTAAATTGTATAGTTCCAGTTCACTTCCATGTTACAAAACAAAAAGAAAAACGAAAACCAACGGTTCTACAGAGCAAACTTACTTGCTAAGTGAAAAATTATTTAAGAGTTAGTATTATAAGCACGTGCTGGCTACATGCCGACACAATACAGAGTGAGGTGAAATGTGACGAACGTTCTGGTCTGAAAACGACAAAGTCTTGCTTTGGAGAGACAACGAATCAGATAGCATTGATCGAACCATTGGCCGATCGATATTTGGCGGTTAATTTAAACCGAATAAAACCTTCCCATCCACAATTGAATACTATCGGGTCTAGGACGAAACACCACCTTCTTTTCCTCTACTATTAAACATTCGTAATAGCAAACGTTGGTCTCGAATCAGATGATTCCACCATGAATCTAAACGTTTGAGTAATCTTACAAACTAGCTATTTGTTGTAGAATATGATCAAACCGTGCGCCGATAAAATTATTCTGATTTATTATCTTAATATTTACGATCGAAATAACAGAAATACTCTACAATTGAACACTGTTCAGGTACAATATAAACTTGTAGTAGTTTATTAATTATCATTCAATATGCTTATGATGTAATTATTGTTTTACTTCAACACGCGACATTATCGCCACAAATTATCCATCCTATTTAACGCCTTGTCGTCCGAAGAAATCAACGTCTCTAATCTATTGATATCATTAAACTTCTTTAAATCGCATCCACCCGTTTCCGTCATAAATTCATAAAATCCACGGTTTACTTACGACCGTGCATGCAAAAGGGACGACAAGGCGTAGCGTGTGCGGTTGCCTCGTGATAAGCCGTAGTATTGAACGCTCGGAAAAGCAGAGGAAAAATTTCGGAATTTCTTCCCCGATCCACGGTTCCACCGCGAAGGAACGCTTATTATATTCTCGATGGGAAGAGGTTCCCCCCCCGCCCACCTGGCGAGAAAGTTAATTGGACGGGGTTCAAAGACATCGGCGCCAGGTCTCATCCATCCGGCGGTACCGTTCCGCGCCGTGCTGGGAAGAACTATTAATTCGACGAGGAGCCGGCCACCGGTGGCGGTCAAGTTTAAATTGAGCCCGTTCCCCGAGTTTCGAAGAATCGATGCCCGGAAAATTTGTTTCCAAGTAATACGACGAAGCGCCATGCCGCGGTTTAATACGGAGGACGAGAATAGACCGCGGAGCTTGGAGAACAGGCTCGAAAGCCCGTGAAACCAAGTAGGGAGAGAGAAAGAGAGAGAGAGACAGAGAGTGTCGCGGAAAGATTGCCGACGTTACTCGTCGTCGTCGTCACGTAGCCCGGGGATTCCTCCCGGTGAATTATGAATCGTATGGTAACGAGAAAATAGACGGGCCGCCGGGCGAAGAGACCGGAAAGACAGGCCCCGCGGTCGTATATTGGACAGATGTCGCGTTCAATGTGCAAATCCGGGAACAAACGCGTCGCGGAAACTGGAACGAGAATCAAGAACGGGCGCCGACACGCTGACGCGTACCCTTCCGATCCGTTCTACCTGCGACAGGCCGCAATCTTGACGCGTAACGCTCGAGACTTCCCGGCAGATTAATGCGACCAACGCCAGTCGAAAAACTCGTTGCCATACTGCGAACGATCGCTCAAAGCTTTAGGTGGTCGCTCGCGCACGCCTTCTGACACGCGAAGAAAAATTGATTTCAACCCTCGCGCGAAAATAACATACTCAGTTCGGTGGAAATAGGAGTTCCCGTAATGGTTGCATTTATTTGGGAAAAGTTACGGCCAAGAGATTGCAGTCGCTGTGGTGCTGGAAACGGTTCGAGTCTGCGGAGAATTGGTGTCGCGCGCGATGGGGTTTCTGCCGAGAGACCGGACGAGCGGGTCGAGAAACTTTTGCGCATCACGACGCCTCTTTCTCTCTCTCTTCCCCTCTCTCTCGTCTCGAATTTGCTCGGGCTACGTTTTCATTGGCCGGGTCTGCGCTTGAAAACCGCGAAATTAAAGCACCCGCGGGGACTTTCGAAGCCGCAGCGACTGGTTCAATTATCGAATGGCCGGGTAACTTGTACCGGTGCGCGTGTCTTGTATCTGCGAGGTACCAGGGATCACTCGAAACGATCCCGGCGTTGCGAGTCCGTTTGAAGCCGGGAGTTGATTTATTCGATTAAAAATCCAACAGGGAACAAGTTGCCGTTCTTTTTCGTTATTCTTTTTGCCGTGTCCCTCCGGTTTTCCTTCCATTTCCTCGTGACTCTCGACCTCTCGTTTTTCCACACACATTCTCCTCCCGATGCTCCCCAGCTTTCTCTCTTTCTCCCATTTTCTTCCCTCCCTCGCTTCGACGCGGCTCCATGTGCACATACCAAGTACATACGCATCACGGTACATGCACATGCACATGCACCGGGCACGTGTGGCATGCATACGATCGTGCGCTAGATTCGTGGCTTCCGCGTTTCCAAGATTGCGGACCTCTGTTTATACGCGGCACACGCCACCGAAACGATCCAAATATTCGCGTCCGATGCGCGCCGGAAGCGTCACGCAAAACGATGCAAAAAGGGGTAGGATTTAAAGAGCCGCCGGCAACACACAGGCGGTAAGTCCGCCGACGGCTGCGTCGAAATGCCCACGCCGTCCCGTAGCTCCTCTTTCACGCCAATATTTTCGTTTCCCGACGATCGAGCCTCTCTCGCTCCGTCGCTCGCCACGACTATACCACGAGACGGCCAAAAAAAAAAAATACCCGATTTTCACCGTTTTTTCACCGAGAAAAAGAACCGCCCCCCGAGTTTATTGCCCCACCAATCTAGAATATATAAAAAAAATTCGAACCAATTTCCGGCAAACTTTCACCGCCCGATATAGAACAATCACTGCTGCCACCCGATTAAAAACCACTCCCGTTCGGTGAATAACCGATATTCGCGATATTTTTCCAGAGGAAATCGGGCGCTACATTCTAGAATGCACAATAATTTTTTTGATTTGAGGGAATTGTGGCGAAACTGGCCAGACCAAATATTTTACAGAGCAACTGGAAGCGAGACGATCAGAAATGTTCGTGCGATCGAGTAATAATTCTGGAACATGAGAGAAGCTTTTCATATTTGATTGCTCTTTGAATGGATCTCGAAGATTCAAATGATTCGACTGTGAAGCACTCGAATGGCGCGAAATTTAAACGCAGCGCGGCCGCTAAACGTCGCTCGGAACGCGATAAAAGCGGGGCAGCGCTTTTATTCGGCACGATCCGGCTCCCGGAAATGAATGGGCCACGAGCTCTTCCCACCGGTGAAACTTTCGACGGTCGGATCGTTCAACGGCGAAACGAGCGTGTGTTTCCAAAAACACGACTCCGGCTGAAGTCATTAACGCGCGGCTACGGGCAAAGTTGCAAAAGAGAAAGAGGAAGAGAGAGAGAGAGAAAGATCGCGGAGGTCGGTGTTGTGCTCTGCCGGGGACTTTTCAACTCCGTCCATAAATCGTTGGTCGGAAAATTTGCAGAGGGAAATCCGCTCGGACTAGCTCGTAATTTTCGTTTGAGGCCGATCTCCCGTTCGTCCTAGGATCGATTCGATTCCAGGCGAGCGGCTACGACGATCCAGCGCGTCCCTCTTTTTTCTTCAAAAGAATTTTTCCATCCGAGTTTCTAAAACCTCGAGATCCACCCCTGCACCCTCCACCCCAGCAATTTAAGCGCACAATGCGGACCGTGGGGTTGGAAATGGTTGAACGCCCAGCCACGCGGTTCCGCGATGTTTAACAAATAATAGAGCTCGTTACGGTTTCGGAAAACGGTCTCCCCGATACCGTTCTCTACCCTCTATGGAAATTTCATACGCCCGAACGACGTATTAAAGGAATGAGCTGCCGAGTTTTCGCGGAACTATGATAACCACCCAAAGCCGGCTCGCCGAACGTCGGCGAACGTTTTATCATACATCGAGTTTAACCTAAGTACTTCTCGAACTCGGAATACCGAGGTTCGAGTACGCTTTTCCGATGAACCTTCCTCGGGCATATTAAAAAAGTTTCACCCTTGGAATTCCCGTTCGATCCCGATCCTTTCCATCCGATTCCCTGTATCCTCTAATTAAAAAATTCCGCGGCCTGTCGAACTCCCCCGATCGTCCTTCGCCATCGCGTCGATTCAACCCGTGGGTCAAACGCGACGCTTCTCTTTCTCCTATTTTCTCCCACCTTTCGCTGTCGTTCAATCCATCTCCAATTTGCACATGCATCATTCCCCCCTCGGTGACGGCGCACTCCGAAGGGATGACGAGACCTTCGAGTGCAGCGGAGGCTATTTTCCCCGCGAACCGATTGCCCGACGAGATGAAAGAGATTGCGGAATTAAAAACATGGATTTCACCAAGGGCTCGCGAAGCGAACGTATCGATAAAGAAGCGTTCACGCTGGTTCCTCCGAAGCTGGTTCACATTTATGATAAAAATAGGTGGATCGAACACAAAGCAGAGGAAATATTTAAACCGCCCAAAGCTACTATTACTTCCAGCCCATTGAAATTGTTAAGGGAAGAGATATATCTCACTATCAATTCAGAGAATTTTTATTTTCTATAGAAACATCCGCGGTCTAATCGTTAGGCAACATATCGCCATCTACAGGGTGTCTCAAAATTCCTTCAACCAATTGACAGTTCGCGCGCCGGGCCGACTTTGCCAACACGCGTCCAGGTCGTGCTCTGACTGCTCTGTGTTTTTCGTTAATAACTCTTTAACAAAGCCGCGGATGCCATTTTTTCAAAGGAAAATGTTGCTTCAAATAATCTCAAGAATCTCCAATTTCCGGATGTTGAAGGAATTTTCAGGCACCCTGTAGATTCGTCTGTTCGAGGTGCGGGTACAAATGTGGACACAGCTTGAAGCACCTGCCTTTTCTTTTGGCTCTTTCCGTTTCGAGTTGGGACAGTTATGAAGAAGCTAGTGCAATGGTAGCCTAAGCTATCGCGCCGCCGGGAACCTTTTACAATATAATCGTGTGATCGTGGAGGAGCACTCGCGAGAGAGCCCCCGTCGTTCCTCGCAGAGAGGGGCCGAGGAGGATGGGGAAAAAGTGGAAAGCTGGCGAATAGAGAGGAAAAGAAGAGGTCTGAGTGGACTGCCTGCCGTCGGCACTCGCGATGCGCTATAGTGGCACTCGCTTCCACCCTCGGCTACGTAAGGTAAGGCGAGGAGGTGAGGCAAGACGAGGCGAGCTCCGTTCTCGTGTCTCGAGTGTCCCGCGGAACTCTGTCAGAGACGACGAGGTCAACGACGAACCGCCGCTGTTCTGGACGGCTCTCTTGTCACCTGCACTCTTGCAGTCACTTTGACACACCTGTTTTTTTGGGTGTGGGAGAACCGGCAGAACTCGTGACCCCAGCGGCACCTCCTCGAAGAGGCGCACACCGGGGCCCGGGGGTACCAAAACTCGCACACTCAGGGTACCAGATAATCTGGGCCCTTTGTCTCCCACTTAGTTGGCATATCCCCCCCTCACGACCCGCTATCCGTATACTGCTAGGGGGGGATATATCTGCTTCTACTCCTTTTTTTATGTGCGGAAATGCGTTACGCATGCCCCAGCCCCCTTGGGGGGACCGGGGTTATGTGGGACTGTCCAGAGGACCCTCCAGCCAGTCTTACCTACTGAAACCGCACACCCACCTAAGCTAATGTTAATGTTAGGGGGGCCAGGATCTTTGTCGAACTCTTAAAAGCCAAGAACATGTGTGGTCTAGTGCATGTAAAATCCTCACCACCAAGTAATGCGAAGAGCCCTCAAGAGAGAAGAGACCTCAAAAGGCCCTGGGCGGTGGGGTTTTAGTCGGTATGGCGGTAGACTATGTTTCAGCGAATGATAATCCCCCCAATTCCATCAGAGGGGGGAGTCGAGTCCGACACTACCCTCCCCATTCGTCACCGTAGGGGAGGGTGTCCCCAATAGGATTCCCCCACCGCCCTTAAAAAATAAAAAAAAGGATTTCTGCCGAACTCAACTGGCCACCCCCTGCTTCCACTCCTATTCTTTGATCAGAGTCACTTCGACACATCTGGACGCCACGGCCCGGAACACCTCCATCGACGCGAGCGATCGCTAATAAAACATCACGTCGGAACAAGAATTCCCCAAGCCTCCTTTCTCCTTCTCTCTTCATTTTTGTACTGAAACACGCGCCGGACCTAACGAGGTTCGCACGACAACGACCGTCGCGTCGCGTCGCATCGCCGAGGAGAAACTTCGGCCGAGTCATTACACCCTCGACGACTCCCCCGGGCTATGCGATTTGCAAATAAAATTGCTCGCGAAATGGAGTTGGACGAGGTGGCGCAACATGGGTCTACTTTTAACCGGCGCCATTTGCCGGGGATTAAAGCGCGTTGTTTGGAATCCTCGGGAAAGTTTGTTGTGAGAAGCCTCGCGCGCCCCCAGCTGTCGATGAATAATCGTTCCAGTCGCGGGCTCGAACTTGTTACCTAATCCCCGAAATTGCCGCCGCTTCACCATCAGGGTATCAAGGGCCAGAAGAAACTAATCGCACGAACAACCGACCCTCACGCTCTAACGAGAAGATTAGGTCCGACCATTGGCCACGGCTAGTTCAAGGAAATTAAACCCGTCGTCGAGCCATTACAGTCGAGCGTTTACAGGTGACTTAGGCTGGACTCATACAGGGCCCTGGCTCCTGAGAGCCTGCGCTAAAATCTGAATAATTTGCGAAATAACAAATAACGTGTTAGCTCTTATCGTTCCAACTTAGTTCAGACTTAGGCTGTGCTCATACAGGGCTCTGGCACCCGGGAGCCTGCGCCAAAAGTCATAAATTTCGAGCGCGGGTTGAGGGGCCCTATTGTGCGTGCACGGATAACAGTCCCATGGAAACCTATTTTCTTTGCACGCATAGCAGGGAACCGTCAACCTGCGCTCGAATTTTGTAACTTTTGGCGCTGGCTCCCTGGTGCCAGCGCCCTGTATGAGCACAACCTAAGTCTGAACTAAATTGGAACGATAAGAGCTAACGCGTTATTTGTTATTTCACGAATTATTCAGATACTGTCAGCCCGGTACGTCGTCGTTCGGAAATGATGAAATAAATGTCGGCAAGTTGGTGCGGTGAAATTTGTCGAGACCACCAGAGGGTTAAAGAATTCGGAGGGCGCAAGCATGTTTTCGAGATCATTCGTTTCATCATAGAGACAGGTGCCACCGATGCTGTAAAGCAGGGAGAATGAAACATGCAAGCCTGTCTCTGTCGGCCGAGCTTATGCGTCGCGTGCAATATATATATAAATAACGTATGTACTTAACTAGACCGTCTTCCGGTTTTCCCGCCGTACAGGAGGCCGATCGATGTGCCTTGCGGCTTCTGCAATATCCAGGAGCCGGTCGACGGGGGTCTGCAGACT
Organism: Lasioglossum zephyrum; assembly: GCA_028455615.1. Classification (NCBI taxonomy): domain Eukaryota; kingdom Metazoa; phylum Arthropoda; class Insecta; order Hymenoptera; family Halictidae; genus Lasioglossum; species Lasioglossum zephyrum. Next base: position 15,426,948 of record CM052330.1, on the reverse strand, counting down.
GCGTTTCGGCTGACTAATGGCCGGGAGCCTTCGGAAGAAAACTCGCTCGCGCCCGGTATTTCATTCTTCTGACTTATCACCGTCGCATCATCGAGAAAACGGGCTGTGCAGACTCTGAAATTCCGCGGAGCACGGCGTGTGTCCCGGGTGCGCGATCCGAACGAGCGTACTTTTTCACGCCGGCAGCCGAGCGAGAAGTTCGAATCACTCTCCCGATATTCCCCAGCGGTGAAACTTCTCGAGCGGGCTGGAGCGGGCCGGAGCGGGTCGAAGCCGGGCCGGAGGAGCGAGCTGTCTCCCGCGAGATCTACGAGGGAATTCCCTTCTCCAGGAACCGTGTCAACTTTCGCAATTGAAATTACTGCGGGTTCCGAGGGGAGACGCGACGCTCGAGGTTCGCGACCTTATCGCGGGCGGCCGCAATAATCACGGCTGGTAATTCATCGCGTTATTGTTTAACGAGCGAGTTAGGCAGTCGCGCGACTCGACGTCGGCGTCGACTCCGAAAACCCGGCAAGAAATACGACGTTGCGGCGTCGAGGCCAGCCAGCCGGCACTCTCGCAACTTTCCTCGTATACGTGTCTCGCGCCGCGAGTTACTCGCCAACTTCGAGCACATCGTAACAAGGTAATGCACACGCCTGCCGCTCGCGTGTTCCAAGATGCAGAAGCTCGGTCCAGGTTACCGTGGCGGCGCTAGACCGGCTAATTGAGTTACGAGACTGCGTCCATTCCTGTTATCACCAATTAATGCCAACCCCGAGTCAATAATTATCCCCGATGCATCCGTTGCGCTGATTAAAGCGCTGGGAGACGCATATTTCCACGTTACCTCGCCATCCTGTGTCCCATACGACTCTTTTTTTTTACACCGGTCGAGCTTTCCACGGAACCTTTCTGCAATCAAGGACAAAATCGGGGACCTCGAGGCCACGCCTATTTAATATGTAGTGCGTAATAATTTACAGGGTGTCTCAAAATTCCTTCAACATCCGGGAATGGGAGGTTCCTGAGATCGTTTGAAGCAACATTTTCCTTTGCAAAAATGCCGTTCGCGGCTTTGTTAAGAAATTATTCAAGAAAAACACGGACCAATCAGAGCGTAACCTAGACGCGTGTTAGCACAGTAGGCCAATTGACAGTTGGTGCGCCCGGCCGACTGTGCTAACTTTAGAGGATCTATAGGGATTTTTGAATTGTATCCTCTAATAAATATATGAAGGCTGTAATTATTTCTTTGTTTATTAATAATTTAATAATTTTTAAAATATAATAATATTAATAAAAATTTCTGAACTCAATTATTTGATCCTACTCCGAAACAAACTTATTGAATAAACATTTTTAAAATTTGTATTTAAAATAAAAAGAAAACATTTTTTTTTAATAAATCGACAGCTTCAGACTAGTGAGAAAGTTCACATTGGTGAGTGTTGTCTGAAGATTGCTACAGTCGCTACACTAAAACGTGTCTAGGTCGCGCTCAGATTGGTCCGTGTTTTTCGTTAATAACTCTTTAAGAAAGCCGCAGACCCCATTTTTGCAAAGGAAAATGTTGCTTCAAACGATCTCAGGAACCTCCCATTCCCGGATGTTGAAGGAATTTTGAGGCACCCTGTATTTCTGTGTTTCGCCCAGTGCTGACTTCGTCTCCCAGGGACTCGGGAAGCTGTCGGCGAAAGGAGAGAAGAGACTATTAGCCAGGTGATCGCGGAGGCCTCTCTAACTCGCCGCGTAAGGTAAAAGAAAAGTGTTGAAACCCGGCAAACGAGGGGGAACGACGAGAATTTACAGGAGAGCCGCTCGCGAATGGTCCATAAAAGTTACCTCGCAGGAAATCATATTCAAAGTCCGTGGAAAAATGAGGCTTTATGTAACGCCCTCTTTCCGATGGGAGGATCAGGGCTGAGAGTCGAAGCGGCCTGTTGTCTCCTGGAGGAGAGTTTATGTCGAAGTTCGGTGCCACGGTAACAAGGTAATATACACGCGGTGCACGTCTATGGGGCCTGGAGCTTGTAATTCGTATCACCGGTAAGCGCGTTGCACCGTGTAACTCGGTTATCAGCCTCGGCTCCCGTCTGTACACGGGCTGAGACACCTTAAACTGCGATGCACCGAGAGACAAGGCGACAGACGAGACATGAATTTTCAGCTACCGGCGGTTTCTTCACGGGACCTCGATTCCGCTCGCGTTTTCATGGCTCTATTGTTGCGAAAACGCTTTGTCTGCGGCGATGAGTGCGGTTCACTGATGTATCTTGCACCGGAAAGCACAGTCGCCCTGTTGGGCGATTCAAAGGTACGCCGCCACGTTTCGAACAAGCTGTGCGTAAGGATATTCGCTTGTTCGAAATTTCACGCGGGAACTGCGAGAGGTAAGCAGGCCTAGCGGAACGTATCGGAGCGTGATCTGGCTCCAGCTACGTTACCGCAAACACCGCCACCCGATATCGAGAGTGGATCTGCGACCGCAAACCGGAACGGTTAATCACGCTGATCGAGCCGCCAACTTACAAGGAGAGAGACTCGATCGAAACGCTCACTTTTTAATGAGCTTTTGCCTACCGATAGATCTCCCGCGTTCGCGCCAACCCATTTTTAATGAACGCATCGAATCTACTTTCCGCATCTCCCGAGCGTTGGTTTTTATTTTCTACACAAGAATCAGGAGGTCCCCTGCGATTTAAAAGGCGAGCAAAAACGTGCACGGACCATTGCGGAAATTTCCCCGGAAGCAGACCGCTGAAACCAGCCGAAATTCCCGCGGAAAATATCGAGGCAGCGATACATACTCGTTGAAACGCGTCGAACGATAGTCGGTCCTATTAGCTACCGCGGGAAAGGTAACGGACGGTGCGAATCAGATTTCCGCGTGCACGCTTGGTTGGACTGTTCCGTGGCGTTTTGAAACCGCTGTCGACGGGACAGGAGCGCGAGACCGTTCGAAATACCACGGGAAAATCCATGACGCGGATCAAACGCCTTGTCGTTGTCGATCGCGTTCGGAAGTTCGATATTCCCGGTTTGTGCGCGAACTTCCTCTCGCACCGATGAAGCCATGGCCTGCGAAACACGAGGCTGCGGTTCCAGCTTGTTATATAGCGAACGCTTCCAGGTAAACTAACGCGAACACAGAACCCCGTTGGCGTGGCACAGCAACGATGGCGCGTCTCGTTGCAGGGGATTTAACCGCGGCGCGGCCAACGTTCCCAGACTTTGTCGGTTCGTTCGAATTGATCCGACGGATTTGGTCTACGTGGACGTGCAAGTTGATTGGGACGTTTGAAACCCATAAGCTGAGCCGACGATAGCGATTGACGTCGCCGCCGCAAGCAGCTCTCTCTCGGGTTTGGCATCAACCCCTTGGTCCATTCCCGCCGGCCGTGAATTCTACTGTGCAGAAACAAGGGAAGCTCTCTTCGACGAGAACCCGATACGCTAGTTTTCCAGATAATAAGCCGAGCGGTTCATCCTCCTCTATCCGTACAACGACGTTCCAGATTCGTTTCGAACACCGGTGTGCGTGCACAAAGGGAGTCAAGTGCGATCGATTGTCGCGCGCACAAGACGGTTTACCCTAAGTTTCTCGAAGCCCCGAGGAGTGTGTGCATTTCAATGGAACCAGGCGTCTCTCGGTATGCGCCTAAGACACGATGCTTTCGGCTCGACCTATATTCCAACCCGCTATTCTTTGTCAGCCAAGATGCACCCAGAATCTTCTTCCGCCTCCACCCCTCGTGGCATGGAACAGAGAGACTCGATGGAACTCGTTGCTGTCCCGTGGCGATCTCTTCTCTCTCTCTCTCTCTCTCCGACATCGCCGCGATTCTCGACTCAGCGAGCACTTACAATTTGGTACCGATAGCTCGCCGAAACGCTCCCGGCGACCATAGCACCGACTGCTTTCCTTGGCCGTGCTCGGATCGATGCAACGCGAACGAGCAAACGAACTCTAGCGAGTCGCCTTCGATCCCGGCCCAATTTAAGAAAATCAATCGCGGCCTGTCGGTCGAGACACCGTTTTAAATGTCAGGTCATTTTCATAAAGCTCCGACGATCACACTGCTGTATCAGCGCGTTCGCTGTCTGGTGCAGCGAATGCATCGACGCCGTCGGGGAACGTTTATTTAAAACATATTCGAAATAAAACTAAGTTAATAACGACCACAGATGTTGACGAACAATGACAAGAGTACACTGGTTTCAGAACTTGCTGCGCCACAATGTAATCCAATTATACACCCGTATGCAATTTTACTAACCTAGGTGGAACAGTCGAGAAACACTGCAATTGTTCTTGCATACTATCAACTGCATTATGAAAGGCATTATTGGCGAATTATAATGTAAATCGACGAGGCACTGGGTAGTGAACGTATCAACACGTTCGCTACAAGCTTGTTCCATTGCTTACCTTTCTTGTGGAAATGTTGCGTCAAATGCGAAGTACTTCCTGCATGAAATATTAAAATGATTTAGCATGTGCCAGACAACAATGTGTACGGAACTAGTTTGACTATGTTTCGGCAAACTACGAGACTGTAGACGTCACATGTCTGCGAGCGGTAGCAAACGCGTTAAACTGTCTACCGCAGAAATTTTTGTCGACGATTTATTATGCGTGTCTATCGAATTTGTACAGAAATATCGCGAAAGGCGTGCTAGATTACGGAAACGAGCAGAGCAGCGGGGAGAACTTGAATTAAAGTGAAATACGACGCGGATATCGTGGAGGTTGACGAAATACATCGTCGGACGAATGAATATTATATAGATCATCGAGGTCGCTGCGTCCCGATGTCCCTGGCGACTGCACTCGAACGACAGAATACTCGTCGCTCGAAAAATTCCCGAGAAACTCGAAACGCGCGGAGATTTATGAAACGGCCCGGCGCGCTCCGAGAATTCAACTTTTCAACTATGTCGACCTAGCTGCTCGCCCCCGCGTCATCCGCGGATAAAAGATCGCTCCTTGATAGACTTTCGTGCTCTCACGAATCTTGCAGTTATTGCGTGAAATTAAACTGATTCCACGAGAGAAGGCAATGGAGCGTTTCGTTCCATCGCGAAATATTCCATTCCGACGCTGTACGTACCGTAGCTTAGAAAAGTATTTGCACCCTCCTTCGTGCTAAAAGCGGATGAGAAATGTTATAGTGACGCGACATGAATTTTTCGACGCCCCGTTGCGGATCAGAGAGAGCCAGAGAATTCCCTGGCCGGAAAAATTATTTCGATATTGGTTAGCCGAAGAGCTATGCAGCGAAAGTCGTGTAAGTCCATATAAATGTTGTTATTGTTATCGATCGTATGAATGTTAAACCAGCAAAATTATTAATGATTTCGGCGCAACGATTCGATCGAATAAACATCCTAGCGTAAACCTTAGGTATGAAACACCTACGATTCAAGAATATTACGCAACAATACTGAACCAGTAATGCATTATATGAAGAATCTCTTTCTAACATCATTAATTATCCTAGAACTTGCCAATAGTACAACATCTGAAACAGTTGTTTCTATTTATGACTTGGTCAATATTGCTTGTTTTCTTATATTACCAATACATCTTAGCAGACCAGTTCACGGTTTCAAATAACCGCCAAATATCGATTGGTTAGGTTTCCCTGTAGACCTCGTGTCTGTGCCTCAGTAACTTGTGTAACGACGTAGTAACAACATGTATTACAAATTAAAATCTGCATGTTAAGAATTTCATAAAGCAAGTGCATGTAGTACAATCTGATTTTATTATAACATCTTTCACTGTTATAATTTCAGACGCATTTTTTCTCCTTTCTTGAAAATGATCCACACAAGGATTGAAATGTTGAAAGTTGAAATTAATTTGTAAAATTGCTTTCTAGTGTTTATTATATAATAATTTTCCTGGTTTAAGTCCATATACTTTAACAAAGTTTACTAACTTTGCAAACATTTCTCTTCCAATTGAGTCTCGCCTTTATAGCCTGTTAACGCGAGAAACAAGAATAGAAGGATTTCATTTCAATACCGGGGAATTAAAGCTACATCAACGATGCGAGCCGAGCTTATTTCTAGCGCGTCGATTGTTGGCATCGTTTGCAGATCGTGTCCCAATATCGGTTCGGCTTTTCAGCGCTTGGCATCTGGGTTTTTGGGGCAGCAATTTTTTCGCGACAGGACAGCAACGTTTCCGCGCGGATCCGTTCCGAGTGTAAAACGCCGCGGTGGAAAATATGCCGGCAAAGAAAAAGCCGAGGGTACAAATACTTTTTTGACCCACTGTACACCTACGCGCCATGGAAAAGAGACGGCGGAGGGGAAGAAGAGGTTTTCCCTGGAGGGTCGAGCCCCGGTGCTCGAGAGGGTCGTGGGTGGCGAAACTGCGCCGTTTCTCCGCGCGAGAATTCCGCCGCGGTGGAACGAGCGGAGTACGTGCACTTCCACGCGCTGACAAAAGTAGCGTCGATGCAATTTCACAGCCGTCGCGTCGCAGGCACGAGGAAATGCATTCTTTCGGCCGGTGTGCCGTGCACTAACGTCGCGCTGCGTCGCGACGGCCGTGCGTTTCCCCGCGTTAAGGTGGGATCTCCTTTGCGCGTCTGAACGCAGCGTTTTGCGATCCATGCGCCAATTATATTCCATTCGTCATACTTCACATCAGAACTGCGTCTAGGCATGAGCCACTGCGCCTAGACACGTACGTCTACGCCATGGTACAATATCCCATAAGAATATTCGAGAATGTTCCACGATTGTCAATCGTTGTCTCCCGAACGCATTTTTAGTACGTCGTTGATTATCGAATCAGAAACATTGTATGTATAAAATTTATAGAATTTCTAGAATTTCTAGAAGAGAATTTCACGATTATGTCTTGACGCAAATTCCTAACAATAGAGTCATTTGACGCGAAAAGTAATGAAAAAAATGAAATAATTTCCATTTAATTTATATGAATACACACCAACTGTTAACAAAATTGATTGAAATAAAATATTAAACATCATATTGAATACAATGCAATCTTTTTGGATGCGATGAAAAATTGAAAATTTTCCAAATGACAGATGTTGCTAATTACGATTTCATTGTCAATATGGTGGATTTGGAAATCAGTAGGTGGGAAGAGAAGATACATTAATATGTGAAAGCATGTA
>CM052330.1:15335363-15415347 GCA_028455615.1 Lasioglossum zephyrum | reverse complement strand
AATATTTCAATAGATTTTTAACATTTTTACCAGCTTATGAAATAATAACAGAGACATGTACTATATTTCAGACAGTATTGCAACCGCGACATATCGAAAACAATGCCTATACCTGTCCGCTATATCTCCAAAACGGATAGACTTTTAAAAAAAATTTTAATAACGCCTTGTCATGTAGTTCTGAGCCATGTATCCAATTTCAAGTCTCTAGCTCATCAGGAAGTTAGTTTAAAGTCAATTGCAAAATTTGTCACCGAACAGACAGACGAACAAACAAACAAGAACGCGAGCTCTAATAAAAACGTGGTAAAATACGAAATTCCGGGAAGATATACCTACTAAATTGGAGCGAGGGACGAATTAGGGTTAACATTTTTATTAACCACATCGACGCGGATTCTAACGACAATTTTCGTGGACAGGTTCTGCCGGTGTACCTTGTGGTTCTTCATCGGCGCGGGATAGGCAACGGAAGCGGCAAACTCGGTAGAAGGTGCGAAGTCTCGAGACGAGAACGATTGCGTCCGTGGCTGAACGTCGCAGATAGCGAAGCCCTAATTATTTCCGACGCTGTAAACTTTGACGCGACTATTACGAGGTGGGCGACGCTGCACGGAACAATAGAGAGTCCACGGCGAAGTTCAGTTTGGGAGTGAAAGTTGACGATGGCGATGCAAGGTGGACGGGGGGTTAGAACGGGCCAGCGTAGATAACAGATTGCCCTGCTCCGGCGAGCCGGACTTTCTTAATTCCCGGCGATCCACGATAGCGAAATAGCCGACGCGACGCCTCCGACGACGAAGGTAAGCACGCACACACATGGAACCAGACCCCGGATCTTTGTTCAAGTTTCATGGAAGAAAGGAGGGCTAGCGAGAATTTTATTTGACACCTGATGAATGTGCCCGTGCCGCGAAAAGGTAATGAGAATTCCTAGATCGCGCACGACCCGAGTATGAAGTATCGCTCGTACGGATAATGAAACTGGTGAAACCGAGAGAGAGAGGAGACATTGTAAAGGAGGATGTTTAACGGAAGCAGCCGGGGTAGTTGTTTCCGAGACTCGCGATCTATCGACCGTTCGAATGGCTATAGATCGGGGATATCGGTTCCAGCATAATTTGTATCGCGAGCATAAAGAAGAGACGGTCTTGTTCGGAGTACGGTGAAACGGGCACAATGAAGAAGATAAATACGGGGAATAAACGTGAATAAAATGCATCAAACAATAGGTTCCGTTCAGCCATGAATAATGCATGGTACGAACTTGAGGCGAACGGAAGAAGAGTGGATGCTCGAATGCGGCGGAGAACGCGGCGCAACGGTAATTGATTCGTTACGACCCCGTAAACGTTCGATGAATGAAAGCTAATATCTCCGCGCGAAACAAGGCCAGCCGGAAGCTTATCTTCGAGCGCGACTCTCGTTTGCGCGCGAGAGAAGAGAAGAGGATTGGAACTGGCGCGCGAGAAACGCCGCACAGTTTCCTCCGTGTACAGTGTACGGTATGCGGATCACGGTAGGCGATCGTCGACGAGCCGCTCGTGACGCGCTTCGTTCGTTTTCGAGTGTTTGAGAAGCAACTCGAACGGCGCGGCACGGAGGGCCGTTCATACCACGGGAACGAACGCGTTTCTCTGTTCGACAGCAGCGTCGAGCAGCACGGCGTACGCTGCGCCGGATGGAAATGTGCTCTGTATCGTGCTCGATCGTTCCGCAAACGCGAGAATTTTGATCGACGGAGAGAGAAAATGGGAGGAGAGTGTGTGTGCCCAGCGCCCGATGAAAATGCCGAGCGATTGCAGCCTCGCGCGGAAACTTAATTTTCGTTCGGCACGAAACCTTTTTTCCCCCGAAAAAAGCTCCCGGGAAATGCGGAATATTTTCCGTTTTCACACATTCGGAATTCCACGGTCGTGCGCCGTCCTCCCGTTCTCCCCACTGACTACGCGCTTTGTTTCGCGACAATCCACAAGCAGCCCGCGGCAAACGCGTATTTCCTACGGAATACAACGCAATCGGACCACCAAGGGCATCAAAGGGCTCTCTTAGCGAAATCCTCTCGGCGAACGGCGCACAGAAGCTCCGATTCGTTACCATTTATGGGCAGAACCGCCGGAGAAAGCGACGGAGAAGCTGCGAGGTCGCCGACAGGCTTCGAATTCGAAAAATCTTAATGGTCCGTCGTGTATCCAGTCTCTACGATAACGTTCTACATCGTGTCGATGGCAGATAAGTCCAGCTCGTTGCACACCTTTGGTTTTAACGTACACGGTGCTTTTGTGCTGTCGAAATTAATAATTTGCGGCGGAATATATAATCGTGTACTCAACGACACGCGATTACGTTTAAAATAAATGTATGTAAAAAAAGTATACTTTCTTCAGGTTTGAATATGCCGCGCTTCTCATGCTCCGCGCGTCTTCAATTTAATTACCGATAGCTATAGATTACGCAATAGAGCACACGTGCAAAATACAAAAATAAAAATAATAAACAAATTTAGTAGTGTAGGCAGGGTAGTGAGAATAGTGAATATAAGTAAGTAAATAGTGTAAATAATTGTTGTCAAATAATGAATGAACACAAAATTCACTTCGTTTACACAGAAACATATTTTCGTTTACTATCATCCTAAATAATAATAATTGTCTTGTACGTATATTGTTTAATTTAATTTACAATGCTTCGGACCGTAATTACATTGCCGCACCGTCGCCGAGAACGGAGCGACGCGCAGAGTGCTACAACAATGATCGAGAAACTGGAACTTGGAAACTCGGGAGAGTTCGACCTAGGACAAGGACAAAATCGAACGTCGTAAAGTTGAACGGCGTGAGCCGTGCTCCGGGAGCGAGCTAGTACTTGTAATTGTAACGAAACGCAATGGAACCGATGCGTATCGATGTAGTGGCTGTTTCGCTGCGCTCTAATCTGTTCGTGAGCGTTCCCCACGGTAGACAGACAAGATATCGCGCGACTGAAATGTATCTACACCAAACAAGTCCGGGTCGCATCCCTAATCGCAGTCGACGGAGGTCTAATCGAAAAATGGACATTTCGTGTAGGAGCGACAACGATCGTAGGGGACGTTAACGGGGTGGCTGACTGCTTGAACGGCAGATAGGACGGGAATGGACAGCCGGGAACGACGGTGGTAGATTACAAGTAAAACCGGCTGCGAGGAGGAAGGAGTCAAAGTAGCAGAGGAAGAAGGGTGCCGGAGCAAGAGAGAAGAATAAGGCAACTGCGGAGATAGAGAAAGGGAGGACGAAGAAGAAACCGCCTGGATGTGTTGAAATAGAAGGTTGTAACGTGCCCCGAGTCTGATGGATCGAGGATCCGAGTGGAAGGAAGATAGAGAGAAAGCGAGAAGGAGGGGTTGCACGGCGAAACACGGGAAGAAGCAAGACACAGGGGACGACAAAGAGGACTTCCCTGATCCCCTTGCTCGTCACCGAGAATGTTAGCCATCTGGTATTGTATGTACGAGAGACTGCTTTGGTGTGTGGTGTCCGAGAGCATGTTGTACTCGGTGGCGCCTACCCCACGAGGTTCCCGATAGAAACGAGACGAAAGCAAACAACCGTTCGCTCGAGAGCTGATTGGTAGGTTTCTTCGTGGATAACTCGACGAGGAATCCACGAGCGAAATCGCGGGTATTCGACGGCGCGTGTTTTCTCACGACGCGCTGCGGCTCGCATCGATTCCTCGAACTGTCTGAGCACCGGAGCCGGTGACGCCGTGGCGTCCGGAGCCTTGAAACGCTCCAAAAGCGGAATGGAAGCATATCCACGGGTTAAGAACGAAAGTGGCGTCGATTACTCCCTCCTACTCCTTCACCTCTTTCTCTATCGTCGGACTATCTTTCTTACGAACGACTACCTTTCTCTCTCCGTCTTAGCAGCTCCGTCTCTTGAATGAACCGAGTCTCTCAACCATGGCACAGATACGACGCACTTAGTCAGCGTGCCGCACGTGCCTGTTGTGCATACGTAATGCGTATTGACACGTCGAGTGACAGCACGCGGGCCGAGTCACGCTGCGAGCACCTCGTCGAATCGATAGACCGAGGAACGTCATGGGCTAACGCCGTGGACGACCGGTGATTTCGGAGCGCCGATAAGATCGTCATCGGGAGAGACAGAGACGAACGTATTTATTGTCCCTTAAATTATTCAGCACCGAGTCCACGAGTTTCGCTGGTTTGCTAGAAAGCGGTATCTCGGGCGCATACGATCGCGAGTACACGTATGCAAAGAGACAGAGAAAGGGAGGACCGAATCGAGATCACGAAATTACTAAAGGAGATTGTGCAGACTCACCGGCAATGGCGACGAACAGGAGGAATATCCACGTATCCATGAGTAAGCTGGCGAGGCGTAGCTGGAAGCTGGTGGCTGCGATCGCGAGCTTGTCCATCACGCTTCAGGATGCAGCATCGTTGGTCCTTGTGGATCCTGCTGGCAGCTTTCGAACTGGTCCCGTGGTACTCTTTGTTTCTCTTTTTTTGTCCAATGTCACCGAATCACTGTCCTTGTCACTGAATCCGCCGAGAACGTCGGAAAAGTCCTGTGTCGCGTATCGCGTCTGCTCTTGGTCTCACCACCGCGGAACGTGTCCTGACACTGTACTACGGTCCCGTACGGTCTCCTGCGGTTCCCCTACGGCTCTCCCACGGAGCAGACTCGCATCGTTCGAGCGTTTTCGCGATGTTCCGCTCGGTCGGACCGTGGTGTGATCGCTCTCTGACTCTCGGAGCCACGCTCGGTGGTTCTTGTCACCGTGAAGCGGCAAGATGCGATCAAACGAGATCTCCTCACGTTCAGCGTCGCGATTCGATGCGCGCAGCCTCTCCGTTGAATCACGCCGCGTGTGCCTCTACGCGTGTCCGACGATACGGTGGTCCGCGCGCGTACGTATCATCCGCTCGGCTCTGTGGCCCGCGCGAAGCGCCGGATATCTCAGCCGGAACGGAGCAAACGGTCTTTCTATCTCTATCTATCTTTGCGCTCTGATATGTATGCCCGCCGGGAAATCACCGATAGACCGCGGAGAGATCGCGCTCGCAGACGCGCGGCACGACGGTACGGAAGAGAATCTGGTGCGAGCTGCGAGCGAGTGAGCGAGGCGTGCACTCGTGCGGGCGATCGTGGTGTGCTCTCACCGCCGCGTTGCCCGGAGTATTGACCGACTCGGCTCGGCTCGGCTCGGCTCGACACACGGTGCGCCTCGCTGCGGGACAGACCAGGCGGGGAGAGATGCGGAGGGGGCGCCTGCTCTCTGACGACTACTGTACTCTCGGGTGCGCGCGCATTCCGGCTCCTAAAGCTCGCGAGAGCGGTCCCGACGAACCACCTATACCTACGCGCTTCGAGGCTTCGAGCCGATTCAACCATTCGACGGGCCTTGGACGGTTCTTCTTTTTTTTCTTCTTTTTTCTTTTCTTTCCCTCTTCCTACCCTCGAGCTCCCCACCCTCGCCGGCCCGGCCTCGCTCTATCTGTCCTGAGACCTGTCGTATTTCTTCGGGTACGCGAGTTACGTCGCCGGGGCCACGGGAAAACAAACGACCGTTCGACCCGATGATTATCCGCGCCATGCGATCCTGCTCTCGCGGTTCATATTGTGTACAGCTTTTTTGAAGAACGACTATATCCGTCTCGACGAATAGTCCTCTTGAACTTGTTTTGTGTGCAGCTTTTTTGACGAACGACTCTATCCGCCTCAGCGAATAGTCCTCTTGAACTCTCTTCTTTCCTCGGAAATCGGTGACCCGTGCGTCCGGAATAGAACCGATGAGTAACTCGGCCGTTCTGGAAACGAAAAAGACGGCTATGATGATTTAACCTTTCAACTGTAGCGCGAGGGACCGATCGCGCAGCATTTAAACATTTTCAAATACATTTGTCTCGGCTTCCGATGCCGGAACAACAAATCGACCGTTAACGGTGGATAAAAAGGGTGGACGGTACCCTATTTGGTAAAAGGCAAAGGATTCCGCGGAATCCGGAGTCAACGCCGCAGATGGAGCAATTCGCGAGTCGGAAGTCTTTTGTAGATAAGCGTTATCGCGGCGCCAGCCGATCGGTTCGAGAGCCCTGGATAAGGGGCGTGTAATAGACCGAATGAGTCGCGGCATGATGGATGATTGTATAAACAATGGCAGAGCAAACGCCGCTGCACGGAACCTGTTTACCGGCAACGAGAGATCGCGCGATAACGCGCTATCGCTCGCCGAAGAAGCAGCCTCACATGAAAAACGAAAGGTTTGCTGACGCTGACGCAACAATGTCCCCCGACATCACGTCGACGACCGTTCCGTGGTGTTCTACGTGTTCCGAGTGCTACGTGAACCAGCTAGAAATGCCTAAAGTCCCGTACACAATACGTCGTCGAGAACCAGAAGCTCGTGATCGACGACATTCCTCGAGGTCACAATTTTAATAGGGCTCGTCAAACTCGGTCTAGGCGTTTGCTCTCCGTACTTTATGCTGAAACCGTAAAACCGAGCATTACCCTTGAAGAACTAACTGTTCCATAAAATGAGAATTTGAATAGACTAACCGTAGAAGCTGAAGGGTTAATCAAACTTTCCCCTGATTACCACCTCCCTTGGGCTTTTCGAAGACCTAGAAGACAGTTCTAAAGTACCTTACGAGTAGATTCGCCCCGAAGCAATGCTGGATCCTCAGCTAATTGACTTTAACGAACCATCGTGACTTGTGCGAAGATTAGCCGAAGTCTACGTGGTCTCTCGTTGTGCACAGAGCTTTAGTGAAAGAGACACGGTTCTTCGGTTGTCTTTTACCGTTTCGCGAATAGTTTACGACCCGGTCCGCGTTTCCGGCAAGCGAGCGCGCGGTTTAGGTTCGTGCGAGCACGCTGATTTCCACGAAAGAGCGCGGTGAATCGTCCACGGAACGGTTGACACAGGGAAATCGACCGATACGTACACGACGAACGGTCTACCGGTAGTTTCCTCGGTCGATACGAGGATACCTCGTCCGCCGAAGGAAGATCCGATCTCGGGAACCGCTCGAACGCCTTCCGGACTTCAGCAAAGAGATCTATGGGTCGGATAAGGACCTGGCTTCGAAGATCCAGCAGGTTGTTCGGACACGGGGGAAGAGGGGCGAAAATCCTACGTGTGTGCAGCGTTCTTCAACCCCTAGGCATGGTCGAACTTTCTTTTTTTCCCGAATTGCAAGGGAGGCGTCGCGAAGGAACGATCGGTGACGATTTTATCTTGGCGAGACTATCGAACCGTAAGCCCCGGGACCCCATAACGTCGACGACAATGGCGGCGAGCCCGTAGTTAGTCGCACGCGACCAACCGTCCCGGGCTAACGACCAGCGACGAGCCGCGCAGCGGGGTTCCTTTTGTTTAACCGAGTCGTTTATTAATCAATTGCATAGCTCTCTTTCTGTGCCCGTAGCTCGCCTGAGCTCGGCAAAGAGTTGCGCATTTGACGGTCAAACGCTTTCTTTTTCTTCTTTTCAAGCGACCTGCGTCGCCCGGCTCGCCAACCCCCCTGGTAGCCATCCTTTGATCTCTCGCAAAAATGTCTTGTTACGAGGGAAGCAGAGGATCTATGCGCGATGTAATTTGCCGTACGCGTCCAGTGGAAACGCGAGACCGGAGCGTTCAATTACGAGAGCTAGTACGAGGCGCGCCCGTGGATACCTATCGAACGGAACAAACGTCTCCAAGGAGATTTCAAGACTCGCGACTTCCTCAGGAAAATTACTCGACTTCGATCCCACGCCGAGCAGCCGCTTTCATTCGAGACTGTTAACCGAGGAACATCTGCACCCTCGAGGTTCACGTAATTGAACGGATGTCTGGAAGAAAAGCGTTTATTACAAAATTTTCTGAAATTCACTGTTCCATGCAATCAGTGCCAATTTGGCAAAGCTTTCAGTGCTCGACAATGGCACTAGAGGTACGATATTATAGCATATTACAATAGTTTCCATTGCTATTCTTATTTCACAGAATGTAACGTACGCCCTTTTTCTAAATACCTACATATTACATGTTGTTATTGTTATCGATCTATGAATGTTAAATCAGAAAAATTATTAATGATTTCGGCGCAACGGTTCGATCAAGTAAACACTATAAAGCAATTTTACAAATTAATTTGATCATTTTCAAGAAAAAGTTTAAATTAATTTGTAAAATTGCTTTATAGTGTTTATTTGATCGAATCGTTGCGCCGAAGTCGTTAATAATTTTTCTACATATTACAATTAGAAGGGATTCACGGATATTCATTTGGACGGTGCTCGATCGCAGGCGTGATCGCCACGGGAAAGTAGGAAACGCTCGGTGCAAAAGTGGACTGATAAAACGAGGTGAATATAAAAGATCGATAAGAGTCGATCTAATCAACAGGTTGATCCCGAGAATGCCGATACGAACCGGTCGCGGTTGTCGTACATCTTTTATATAGTCCGGCTATTGAAAGCAAAAATGATGCTGGTCTGTTCGACGAAAAAATTGGTCCTTGAATGCGGTACTCTGCTCGCGAAACGCAATGTTTCTTGCGAAGCGTTAATTGCCGACATGGCAACGAAATATGGATATGTGTACACGGCGAAAGAATAATAGCCGCGCGGAACAATGGCTGCGCACTGGCTATTCGAGGCAGCTGCGGCGATTCGGCTGCCGGCGAACGCTATAATGGTCCGATTTACATTAATGGGACCACCGTGTCAATAGGTCGATGCGTTCCACGATACGCTGCGCTCCGAAGCGATTGGTATTACGATTCGACGAATATCAATGTCAATAAGCGCGGCTCGCTCGAGCGTACCGAGGGAATCGCGGATGCTCGCGATTGCGGGAACGCCAGATGAATCGCTCGCGGCGGGCACGGGTCGAGTACAGCCGCGCGTCCTATTAAAACAAGCGTCTCACGCTCTCGAAACATTATCGTTAAAGCATTAACGATGAGCGTACGGATCGAAGCGGCACAACCGACGATAATTAAAACGATTCGAGGACGTCGACGAGGGTTTTTGAAAGCGCTTAATCGGGGAAGACGTCGTTTCGACGGCAGAACACCCGCCCCGCGAATTCGCGCCGCTGAAGCCCCTTTAATCAGAGAGCTTCCTCGCGTGTACACTTTTTTTTTCAATTAGGCTTTTTCCCCCGGCTCGCCTCGTCGCCGATTGGGACAGGTAAATCAGGTGAATACTTCTCTTTCGTTTCCATGTTTTCTTCATTTTTTCTTTTTTTTTTGTAAACACGTGTTTATAATTTATTATCAATTGTGTACTCCATACAGTGACCTGCACAATTAGTGACACGTTCGCACACACGCATCCACCTACGCATTCTCTCTTGAGAAAAAAATATACGCACGCTAACGTAGCGTGCGTCACACACACACATATTTATCTCCATACATATGTATACATGTATATACGCCAGCACGTACATAACGTATCCGATGCCGGTATCTCTTGTATATAATATAAGTATATATGTATAACTATCGTCGTGGGGTGGGGGGAGGAATTTTTCTGTGTTCTTCTTCATCTTTTGTTCCTTTTCAAAATATATATGTACATATATATTTCCGTAGCTACCTATAGGACAAGAACTGTGGCAACGATCGTATTTCGTCTTAAATCCTATTACTCTCTTATTATACGCTTAGTTGCATTCGTTTCCTGTGCGTCATTTAGATGATTTGTTCGTCGTTTTCATTCCCGTGAGGAGTCGTGGTTACATAGCGTTACAGACACGTGCGGTGGTTTCTGGCTGTGTATATCGGTGCCTGAGTTCGTGTGTGTGTGTTTGTGTGTGCGTGTGGTAGCAAATACTGGAGCAGGAGGAGGGAAAATTGAGCGCGCGAAGTCAGTGTGTGTATGTGTGCGCAGATTTGCGAATTTCGTTTCTTTCGTGATCGGATAACAATAATTTAAACAATGATATTGCGTTGGTCGATCTTCTAGTATTTCGTTGAAAATGGAATACACGCGTTCAGTCTTTCATGCTCTACCTCTAACTGTTGCACACACACGCGTTCTCTCTTGCTTTCTGTTTATGGCATGGATGAAACTGACTTCGATGGCTCTCACAACCACAGCATTCGCAATATCGTATCTCCTCGTACTCGGTATCACAATGATTCAACGTATTGACTATTTTACTGATAGATCATCCCTCTCCCATATCCACGTTCTTCTCTCGACTTTTAATTTCTCTAAAAGCGTGCGCACTAATCTGACGAATCCTCCGACCAGACCGAGCGGCTCTTTCTCTCTCTCTCTCTCTCTCTCTCTCTCGCGAAGAGCCTCGGCCACTGAACATGTGCATGGTTTTGTATCTCGTCGTCGTCTCTAATTGTCTCGTGTGCCTTGCATAGATTCTAACCGCTGGTGAGCCTCCGTGTTTCCCTTTGTTCTTCCGCGATCATTTCTCTCGTATGGACGGCGATAAAAACGTAGCGCTTTTGTTATAGATTATTATAGAACATGCGAGGAACGCTAAATATCCTGAGTCTCTGAAATGTTCGCACAGTACGTGGGTTCTGCACACCTCTCTGCACTCTCACTGTTTCATCCGTTTTCCCGCGATAATCGCTACTTTCACCGTGGAAAAACCGAGTCTCCCGGATCGAACAAAGAATTTTCCATACCGCTTCAAAGAACACGGTGTGTTTTAATACTCAGTTTTTCCAGAATCAATTCGTTGCAGTCCGGACAATTTCTACCAGGGAGTTCCAACTTGTTCACCACCGGAAACCGCAAGGTCCTCACCATTAGTCAAACCACTTCCCACTACTACGTATAGCTGTAGAATTAGTGGGGGTGAAGTTCTACGGCAACAATGAAGTCTAAGAGTCGGGGAAGAACCTAAGCGTGAAAGGTGCCGCGTATGACTCGCGATACTACAAGTTGGAACTCCCTGATTTATACAGGAACCGAACGAAACATACTTGAAACGGGTGCGTTTGACGCGTTCACCACCGAACCACCATGGAACTACCTTCGAATCGAAGCAATTCGTCTAATGAAACAGAAATTGAAGAGGGTTCATACCGTCGTAGTCCTAACGAAATTTGGCACGCTAAAATACGAGTCTCGCGGCAGCGAACGCGTTAAAGATCGGCAACGATAAATCATGTTTCCCCGCGAGTTCGATGGCTTCACTGTCGTTCGTCTGTGCGATCGTCGGACTCCTCGCGATAAAAATTTGTACAATCGCACGATTTTAAATTATTCATTGAGCTTTCTCGCGTAGCAAGATTACAAGTCGATTCGTTCGATAACGTTGTAATACTTCGTTGCGGGCCGGGGCAGAACGTGCGCCGAACAAAGTTGATTCGATGACGAGGCTCGACCGGATCCAATCGAAAACACGCGATAGCGAACACACGCTACAAATGGGAAAGGAAAAACCAAAGCGAAAAAAGTTTTCTCCGTTCTATGCCGGGATACCCGGATCTCGCCCCACTCTTTCCCTAAAACACTGTTCGCGACACACAGATTACTTTAATCTCAAGGCAAATATGTTTCACTGTTAGAATAAATCGGTTTTGCGCCAAGACGTTTTGTGCACGATTATATTATTTAAATGTTATGTACGTTTACGTATTGTAATGTAATGTATATCGTATCGTAAAATCACTACGCAACTTCTTCATCGATCCTACGGTGTGTAGGGAAAGCACTTTGTGCGTACGCTAAAAACGCGACACGTCGAAGCTCGCGGCTACGACCGAGTGAACGAGGATACCCGAGTATACAATCCGGTTACAAGATTCTACACACCCCCCCTGTTGCTGGGAAAAAACAAACGTCTCGGAAAACGAAAATCGAATTCGCGATCAGCTTGGACCGTCCCTCGCGTCATCGTGAACTCCCCTCCGCGCGCCATAAATAACTTCGGAACTAATTGTTATTCGTTTCACCAATAATCCGCTCGAGCCACTCGCGCGCGCGACCACTCGCTCGTCGCAGACTCGTCCCTCTTTTCCTATCCCTCTTTTTCCCACTCTATCTCTCTCCCTTGTATTTTTGTTCTCCCCTCGTTTCCACGTTTAAATACTAATGTAGGCCATGGCATTATTTTTCTTAATACATATAAAAAGGTCCGACGTTGATTAAAGTCCGCGCGCATTGTGCTCGATAGGACGCGAGCGCTCGAAATCTAGGATAACCGGTGGAGAAAGAAAAAGGACGCGGCGTTTAATCGCAATTTTGTCGATGTCGCGGGGAGCAACGCTCTCTCCGCTCTCATTGCACAATGTCCAAATAAAACGTAGCTACCTAATAATGTACTAGTCTCGCAGCTCGCGCCATCTACGATCAATTTATTACGTGTATTTACGTGGGTGTGTTTGTTCGTCACTTTTTTTTTTCATTTCTCTTTTTTGCTTTGTTCGTTTTGTCGATCGGACCTCCGAGTGCACGAAAGCGGATAATCTAGTAACAGAGGCTTTTGGATAACTTCACTCCCGTTTCTGGTTTTTTGTTATTTTGTGTTCAGAATGTTAATTCGCTCGTTGGGCGCCGCTCGCCGAACGTGATTTTTAATCGAAGAGAATGGACGACTCGATTCGTAAATTATGTTCACGTCGCGTCTACGAGAATACTATGTATCGTGTAACAAGCTGGGAAATAGAAACAAGAAGAATAAGTATGGTACGAAAGCGAAGTGGAAATCAGTCGAAAGAATGTACGGGCAAGGATCGCTGAATAGAAATCGAACTGAAATAAATACGCTTAAAGCTATAATTCTCGACAACTGTTCGAAAGATGGGGTCGAGTCGATATACGAAACCATTATAGTCATTTCATGACGAGACGTTACGCGAAGAAGTTAAAAAGATCTCTCTCGCTCTTGCTCTCTCTCTCTCTCTCTCTCTCTCTAGAATTATGTATGCATCGTGCAATAAAAAACGCTCAATTCCATAGTGTTTCGTCGATGGTAGAAAATTGATGTGTACGCGCGTACTGAGACATGGTCTCGTGTTGTCGAGATGATGAACAGTCAATATTATATTTATATATGTATATATATTTATATATCTCCGACGAATCTCTTTCGTTACATGTTTTTTCTTTTTCTCTCTCTCTCTCTCTCTCTCTCTCTCTCTGTCTCTCTTTTTTCTTATATCTTCGAGTCTTAAACCGATGTTGAGTTGGTTTTGTTACGTTTTAAAAAAATCTAGTCACGCCTCGGAGATGGATAGCGGTTGTTATCCTTTCGAATGCATCTCTTATCGTTACTATTTTGTACAATTATTATACAGGGGGGCATGGGGGGTAGAGCAAGGGGTCGGGGATATCGATCGCTCGTTAATGCTACGAAATAATACGGTGAATGGATAAACAAAAGAAAAGATCATTCACGAGTACCTATATATACGATGGAGGACAGAAGATCCGTATTTTGTTTGGCAGGTGCGTCTCACTTTCCCGATCGAAAGTGACCCTGTACGGACACCTCTCCGACACTCTTCTCCCGTCTTACAAAAGATTACATTTCCCCAAACATCTCCGTTTTCTCCGATTCTTCTCCAATTCGGCCGGAGGTTGATTTCTGATAATACGAACGACCTAAGACGAAATTCAAACGATCTCTTCAACCATTCCTCGATCGAAAAACCAATCGGAAACTGTTTTATCCATACCTCGTGGAATGCTGCGTCCACGTTCAACGGTGGATCTTTGGCGGAGGTTTCAATGTAAGGTATACCCAGTCGGTGAGCCAACTCTTGTCCCTGCTCTTCGGTGACCTTCCTTAAATGCACCAAGTCTACCTTGTTGGCCACCAGAAGCATGGGGTACACGTCTCTGTCGTTTACCCTGAGTATCTGGGTGTAGAAATACATGATATTCTCATAGGACTGTTTGTCTGTCACCGAGTACACCAACAGAAAACCGTCACCCTTTCGCATGTACTGCTCGCGCATGGCACTGAACTCTTCCTGGCCTGCTGTGTCCAACACTGTTAGGTATAAGAAAACATACATTTAGCTAAGCTCAATCGATCAACAAATCTGCTTCAGAGCTTAGGAGATAGTACAGAGGTAATACAAATATATGAAAGGTAGACCCAAGTCTTTGAAAAAGTCTGTACATTTTGTTACATGTTTCTGCTCATTTATGTTTAGAGGAAGAACCATTTCGAGAGAATTACTCCCTATGCCTCGCAAGAAGTCCCTCGAGGTGGTACACATTAACCGATAATTCAGTGAAAACCATAAGTGCCAGTGGAATGACTCAATTGGAAGGCTTGTTGCCAGGTTCCTTTTGAATTCCTGGCAGGAGACTTCTTGCGATACACAGCTTGTACCACCTTCCAGGCTCCTAATGGTAGATACTCAAAGATACAAGTGCAAGTATAGTTGTAAAGGGTTGTACTCACCATCCAGAATGCACCATTGCTTGTCTACCTCGGTATGTTGTATGTAACTGTCCTCGATGGTGGGATCGTAGTCCGTGACAAACAGCTTTTGGAAGAACTGTATGGTGAGAGCACTCTTTCCGACGCCTCCATCTCCTACTACGACCAGCTTGAAGGTCATAAGGTTGTCATTATTGGGAGGACGTGTCATACCGCCTTTTGCTCTCCCACCCCCTCCCCCGCTGCTCTACCGTCTTCTGCCTATTCTGTCAACTGTTCCAATGTGTTCACAGCAGAGTGTACCTGCCCTTAAATTGTCGAGCTACCGCTGTCTGGCCGAGGTACCCTGGACAGACGATCCGTTCGTTAACAGTCATTAAATCAATTAATACAATAAACAGGAAAAATCAAGCTAGCTTGACACACCGTAGTTAATGGTCTTGTTTACAGGAACTCGAGCAACCGAAACGTAACGCACGTCGTTGCAATGTAGCGGGTGTGTCAATTGCACTTAATAGGAGAGAATTAGGGAGACAGGTTTCGGACGCGCAAACACGGCCCGACAGATTGCAACGGCGTTCGCTTAGGATGCTGAACGGATGCTACACGCCGCGAGAAAACAAAGGCGTCTCACCTTACATGATCTGCCACTCCTGCTTCGCGTTCTTCCAGCTGTCAGTCTGTGCCACTGTGGGCAACATTCGTATCCGTGTAGACAGTGTGTTTGTGTAAGCTGCCAACGTAAGTGCGTGCACGATAGGCCGAGTATACTTCCGCGACCATGCGCGCAAACTTACTGCCATAGCGGCGACTGTTGCAGACAACTTCAGACGGCTCACAACCAACTCCCGATGTCTGTAAAACTGCTGTAAACAAACAGAAGTTCGATGGATCATTCATTGATCTACGATGTTCATTGTCTCCAGTCCCCGTGACACAGATCTGACGATCTTCTTTTATTAACGATCGTCGTCGCTTGTCTACTTGTCTATTCCCTGTTGAATCGTATCAATGGCGGCCTCTGGAAGAGGGCGAGTCGAAACAAACGAATTGAATTTCCTCATCTTTATGCAAAATAAAAATTGTACTCCACTATAAACAGTCGCATTTCAACCGTACAAGTAATTCGAACGGGCGCGCACAATGGCTCAGTGGATTGAGCTCGTGAGAACAAGTAAATAAAATAAGTAAAACTATAAAAAGTAATTTGAATATACCGCGACAGCTCCTCTAGCGGCGCGTCTTCCAACGAGCACCGCAAGCAGTGTTACCAGCCGTGTTTGTCATATCGAAGCTCAGATAAAAAATGCAAGGAAAACTGGGAGATTGTACTCGGATTGTACTCTAAATGTACTCATTCTCTAAATATGTCATATGTATTTCATAGCATTAGCATAATACATTGTACTGTACAAAATAAAATGATTTTACCATTTTCGTTACATTGGCATGTTGCGTTTGTGTTTTTACTGACTTCACTCGATACAGGTTGCACGAGTTGTGTAAACACGAGAAATAAAAAATATACGTGTGTTTTAATCGTAAATATAATTTCATTTTATCTCTGTCTTCGTGTTCTGGATATAACGATTAAAGATTTTCAGTAAACGTGCTGTGTTTCATTTTATAACATTGATCCATACGATGCAGGGTTCATAACCAAACAAACACAACATCGATTGAACGTTTACAGTACTTCTATAAATAATACGGTTGCTGATCAGTGCACAACATTAGCGACGGTTCTTTGTAAACATTTTCACATGTCGGCCAGAGTTGATCGATAATTACTAACTTTTTTATAATCTTACACATGGCCGGTTTCTCGTCACTGTCAAGGTTATGACCCCGCATCTAACTCGTAAACAATCTTTTTTCATAAATATATCCCCTGTGTTTGCAGTTATTTAATTTAAAAGAAGACTCACCATGGACGCTGATCTTTACGATGAATTTGGTAATTATATCGGCCCCGACTTGGCCTCCGATAGCGAAGACGAAAATGAGTATGGAAACGCTGGGGACGATGCGGACGACAGAGACCGGTCGGACGAGGAGATGGAGGAAGACAAGGATGAGTCCAGGGAGCAAAATGATCAGGGCAACTCCATGGCAGTTGTACTCCACGAAGACAAAAGATATTACCCTAGCGCGTTGGAAGTATATGGACCAGAGGTGAGTCTATTCGCTGCAACTGCCTCTTCTCTATTAATACCACTTACCATATTCTAGGTGGAGACATTAGTACAAGAAGAGGATGCCCAGCCACTGGACAAACCACTAATAGCACCAACTAGGAAGCCAAAGTTCCAGATCAAACAGCAGCAACTCCCAGAAACAACGTATAGCATAGAATTCTTAGCAGACATGATGGATGCACCCCATTTAATAAGAAACGTTGTTTTGCTTGGTCACTTGCACCATGGGAAAACTACTCTAGTCGATTGTTTGGTGAGGCAAACCCACCCTTACCTTCACAGTGTGACTGATGAAAAGCCTTTGAGGTAAGAAGCAACAATCCGTCTGATCGATCGTAATTAGAGTTGATTTTAAAACACGATCGTCTACAGGTATACAGACACTCTATTCACCGAGCAACAGCGGGGCGTATCAACGAAAGCGACTCCGGTGACTCTGTTGTTACAGGATGTGAAGTCCAAGTCGTATTTGTTAAACATATTTGATACTCCTGGCCATGTGAACTTCTCCGACGAAGCGACAGCCGCGATACGATTATCTGACGGCGCGATACTAATCGTGGACGCCGCCGAGGGTGTCATGCTAAACACAGAACGGCTACTGAAGCACGCCCTTCAGGAGAAGCTTGCGCTGACAGTCTGTATAAACAAGATAGACCGGCTGATTCTCGAGCTGAAGCTGCCTCCGTTAGATGCGTATTATAAATTGAGGCACATCATCGAGGAGATCAACGGGCTGATCGCTCTTTATTCGGACAACGAGAACCCGTCGTTCGTGTCGCCCGCAATTGGCAACGTGTGCTTCGCGAGCTCCGAGTACAACGTTTGCTTCACCTTAAAATCCTTTGCTGCCTTATACGCCAAGACCCATCCCGGATTGAACTCCAACGAGTTCGCGAAAAGACTATGGGGCGACATATACTTCAACTCGAAGACTCGGAAGTTCACGAAGAAACCGCCACACAACACCGCTCAACGAAGCTTCATCGAGTTCATTTTGGAGCCGCTGTACAAAATCTTCGCTCAGGTTGTTGGCGACGTGGACACCACTTTGCCGGATGGTTAGTATATCGATTTTCACTCACCGCGTCTCTGTATACTCATCTCTGTCGAACTCCATAGTGCTGGACGAACTGGGTATCAGATTAACGTCGGAGGAGATGAAGATGAACATCAGGCCGTTGCTGAGGTTGGTCTGCACCAGGTTTTTAGGAGATATGTGTGGCCTAGTCGATATGTGCGTGGCTCACGTGCCTAGTCCTCAATTTCACGCACCGGTCAAGGTGCAGCACGTGTATACGGGACCCATAGACTCTCCTCTGGCACAGGACATGGTCAACTGTGATCCTGACGTTAGTATCTCGGAATTCTTTCCAAATTCAAAGAACCTACCTTTGTACAATCCCTATATCTTGTCGATACGAATGTTTCAGGGCAGGTTGATGATTCACAGCACGAAAATGTACCCTACCGAGGATTGTACGCTATTCGTAGTTCTCGGGAGGGTGATGTCCGGCACTCTAGAGGCAGGGCAACGCGTACGTGTGTTAGGTGAAGCGTATTCCCGCACTGACGAAGAAGACTCGCGAGTCCTCACTGTTGGAAGGCTGTGGATAAGCGAGGCACGCTATTCCATCGAGCTAAACAGGGTTCCAGCTGGCAATTGGGTCCTTATCGAAGGTATCGATCGACCTATAGTGAAGACCAGTACGATTACCGACTTGAACAGCTCGGACGATCTCCACATATTCCGGCCATTGAAGTTCAACACCCAGAGTGTGATCAAGATCGCAGTGGAGCCTGTGAATCCGTCGGAACTGCCAAAGATGTTGGACGGTCTCAGGAAGGTGAACAAGAGCTACCCTCTGCTGGGGACCAAGGTTGAAGAGAGCGGCGAGCACGTAGTCCTAGGAACTGGTGAATTATATTTGGACTGCGCCATGCACGATCTGCGTCGTATGTACTCGGAAATCGATATCAAAGTAGCTGATCCTGTGGTCGCCTTCGCCGAAACCGTGGTGGAAACTAGCTCGTTGAAGTGTTTCGCCGAGACACCGAATAAGCGCAACAAGCTGACGATGATCGCCGAACCCTTGGAGAGAGGATTAGCAGAGGACATAGAGGCGGAACACGTGAAGATCACGTGGAACAAGTAAGCTTGTATTTTGATGGATCAAATTTAGAGGGAGGTCTCGATAACTTTGCGATTTGCAGGAAACGACTGGGAGAATTCTTCCAGACCAAGTACGACTGGGACTTGTTGGCTGCGAGAAGTATATGGGCGTTTGGGCCTGACGCCACCGGTCCCAACATTCTAGTCGACGACACGCTGCCGTCCGAAGTGGACAAGACGCTGCTGAACAGTGCTAGGGACTCTATTATTCAAGGCTTTCAATGGGGTACCAGAGAAGGTCCCCTCTGCGAGGAGCCGATTCGGAACGTGAAGTTCAAGATCTTGGATGCTGTGATCGCTCAGGAACCTCTGCATCGAGGAGGTAAGGATATTGGACTATCCTATCGTTG
Organism: Lasioglossum zephyrum; assembly: GCA_028455615.1. Classification (NCBI taxonomy): domain Eukaryota; kingdom Metazoa; phylum Arthropoda; class Insecta; order Hymenoptera; family Halictidae; genus Lasioglossum; species Lasioglossum zephyrum. The sequence continues at coordinate 15,396,256 of CM052330.1, read as the reverse complement.
GGAGTTGTGAGATAGGGAATTAGCCATTTCCGAATGTCAAAGAATTTCCCAACGGTAGATAGACCAGTGTTAACTACGTTTTCTGTGTTAGGTGGCCAGATCATTCCAACTGCGAGGAGGGTAGCGTACTCTGCGTTCTTGATGGCGACACCAAGGCTGATGGAACCCTATTTGTTCGTCGAGGTGCAAGCTCCCGCGGATTGCGTGTCGGCCGTTTACACAGTGCTGGCTAAAAGAAGAGGCCACGTTACCCAGGATGCTCCCGTGCCCGGAAGTCCCTTGTACACCATCAAAGCGTTCATTCCAGCGATCGATAGCTTCGGGTTCGAGACCGATCTGAGGACGCACACACAGGGACAGGCTTTCTGCTTGTCCGTGTTCCACCATTGGCAAATCGTACCTGGCGATCCCCTCGACAAAAGTATCACGATTCGACCGCTCGAACCTCAACCGGCTACACACCTGGCCAGAGAATTTATGCTGAAGACGCGGCGGCGGAAGGGGCTGTCGGAAGACGTGTCCATCAACAAATTCTTCGACGATCCTATGTTGCTCGAGCTGGCGAGGCAGGACGTGCTTCTGAACTACCCGTTATAAAAATCCAATGCTGTATAATTCCGATTTTAGCCCGAACACGTATTCATAATAAAACTAATTTTTTACGAACGTTCGATTTTTTTCCACCTCCTCCTCCTATCCACCTGTATTTGCTAAACAATTCTAGATTAGTTTTCGGGAGAATGTGTAAAAGAACGATCGTCAGAGATTGAAGTATCGAGACGTCGAACGGTCGACGGGTAAAGTTTACCCTACGCCCCAAGTAAAATGGAGGACGCCTAAATCAATAACTGCGCAGGGACGCGGAATGTGAGCTGCAGAGAATGCGGAGCAATTCCACTTAAATGCATCGAGTATTATCAAAATCGGCTTCGATCTATCGGCAAGATCTTTATCGTACCTCTACCGATGCGTTGGTTGTTCGAGAAATGAGAATTTCGTTGCGCGATAACAATTACGCAGCATGAGTGTGCACTTTGCAGAGTAGGTAGTCGACAATGACGCAGCTGCAGAGGCTTTCAATGTAAACGAAGTGCTACTGCGAACTTAGAAACATAGGATCACGAGAAATTTTCAGGCTACACTACCAAAAGATGGCTGTGAAGCAAGCGAGGGTACGGGTCGCCTCTATGGGCCACTTCTCCGGCTCCATAAAATTCGGAGGTTAACGAAACGCCTATTCGGGGCAAGCCAAACGGAGAGAACAAGATCAATGGTTTCTTTGACGTCGCTTTCCCACATCATTGCCCGACGGAACAAAGAACGTTTATTGTCTCGTGTTCATAAGTTTATACATTCCGTCGACTACTGGAAAAACCATGATAAAACTTCCGAATCGTTAGGAGGTCCTAAAACGTGAAGAGAAAGGAAAGAGCTACCGAATCTTTTAACCGTAAGAATCGTTCGTAGAACGGATAATTCGATGCTGCGGACCCGAAATTTCTATAAGACAGGTCGGTAATGATCGCCGAGACTGTGACGAGCAGATAAAACTGAAATTCGTACAAAATTGGAGTGGATTTTTACAAGCTTTCTAAGTAATATAATAACGAGGAGACGCCTCTCGGCGGCCATCTGGTGGTTGTCGGCTAATTTACGGCAAGACATGTGGATTTAGAAGTTGGCGGCTGATGAAATTTTTTAAAGGATTAGTCAGCGAACAAGGAAACGAAGGAAAGAAGAAGATAAACCGGATGTAGAGTCACTGCGGGAGATTTGGAGCGAAACGGGAAGAAGAAAGCAGTAGAGAAGCAGCGCGCGCAGTTGGCAGGCGGGGCCGCAACTGCGCGTAGCCGTATGGGTGGTGAGAGTGGTCGGGGCTTAACGCCATTTTACCGGCTGTAACCATGCCCATCAGTCCGCCCATGAGCGGCGATCGACCAGAGAGCCGTGTTGGCCCGATGGACGCAAAACCGGGTTCGCTCGGCTTGATTGTCTCTTTTCAAGGCGACGCGACGCGACGGTCGCTACGGAGCGAACCACCGCGTCGTCGCCGATCGATCGGTCGGCGTTCTTCTCCATCTCCCGTCCTCTTTCTCTCTCCCTCTTTTTCTCTCAGCAACCCCGGTCGTCGCGACGCTCTGCGCCTTCTTTCACGCACCGATTTTCGCATCGCTGTTAATCCATCGATCCACTGATCTTTCTTCGACGATTACTTGCAACGCACGGATACAAGATGCACGATCACGATGGAAGAAAGCTTCCTCCTCAATAATCAATTCGAACACCGTTTATGTAATTGTCGCGATACTATGCTCGATCTTCGTAACGCTACAAACGCTGTTCATCCATCGATCCACTGATCTTTCTTTGACGATTACTTCCAACGCGCGGATACAAGATGCACGATCAAGATGGAAGAAAGCTGCTTCCTGAATAATCAATTCCAGCCTCGTTTATGTAATTGTCGTGATACTATGCTCGATCTTCGTAACGCTACAAACGCTGTTCAACCATCGATCCACTGATCTTTCTTTGACGATTAGTTCCAACGCGCGGATACAAGATGCGCGATCACGATGGAAAAAAGCATCTTCCTGAATAATAAATTGGAGCATCGTTTATGTAAGTGTCGGGATACTCTGCTCGATCATCGTAACTCTACAAACGCTATTAATTCATAGATCCACTGATATTTCTTTAACGATTACTTGCAACGCGCAAATACGAGATGCACGATCACTGTAGGGGTCAGTCGAGAAAATCTTAAACCTTTAGAAAGCGTAAAACAGCTGAACGCGATTTATGGTGTGCGTGACTAGACAAAGCTATTTTTGAGAAGCCTGTTTAGTTTCAGAGTCTGTCAAAGTTTTTTTTTAGCTTTCATTTGTCCGTCTCAATAGCGCATACGGATACCATAAATCGTGGAGGACCGAAGGACCTTCGATGAAAGAACAATGGACACCTGTGTTCGGGAAAAACTCACGTGCAGAAGGTCTGGAGGAAAACAGCGTTAGTTTTAAGAGATTTTCCCCTTCCCTTAAGAAGAGGGTTTGTATAAAAAGACGAGATGACCGGGACTCGGGTGGTTGTGATCTGAGAGTCGCCTAAGTGAGTCGTTCGTTATTTCATTACATTGTTTTTGTTATTAAAGTTCTGTTACACAAAACATAGTGATATTTATTTACACGTCACCCCTATAATTACGATGTAGAAAAGCTTTTTCCTCAATAATCAATTCCAGCATCGTTTATGTAATTGTCGCGATACTCTATTCGATCATTGCGCAGATACGTGATGCGCGATCACGATGTAGAAAAGCTTCTTTCTGAATAATAAATTGGAGCATTTTATATGTAATTGTCGCGATACTCTACTCGATCATCGCAACGCTATTAATCCATCGATCCACTGATCTTTCTTTGACGATTACTTGCAACGCGCGGATACAAGATGCACGATCACAATGGAAGAAAGCTGCTTCCTGAATAATCAATTCCAGCCTCGTTTATGTAATTGTCGCGATACTATGCTCGATCTTCGTAACGCTACAAACGCTGTTCAACCATCGATCCACTGATCTTTCTTTGACGATTACTTGCAACGCGCGGATACAAGATGCGCGATCACGATGGAGAAAAGCTTCTTCCTCAATAATAAATTGGAGCATCGTTTATGTAATTGTCGCGATACTGTGCTCGATCATCGTAACGCTACAAACGATATTAATCCATCGATCCACTGATCTTTCTTTGACGATTACTTGCAACGCACAGATACAAAATGCATTATCACGATGGAAAAAAGCTTCTTCCTCAATAATAAATTGGAGCATCGTTTACATAATTGTCCCGACGCTCTGCGGTTTCTTTCTCGCTCGATCTTCGTAACCCAGATCTTTCTTTCACGATTACTTGCACCGTGCAGACACAGAACCGAAGATGCACGATCACGATGTGAAAAAGTGCTCCTCGGTAATAAATTTTAGCATTGTTTATGTAATTGTCGCTACTACCGATGTTGTGATGCAGTCGAATGCAAATTCCGTTGCATAAAGGACTGAAGAGTCCGGAGAGACTGAGGGAGGCACGGTGGAATATCAATGACGAATTAACCCGGACTATGCAGGTTAGTAGATCGAGTAAAGGTTATGCATTTTTAGTGACTTCTTTAGTTGTATAATTCAAGCGAGTTCGCATGATTTCGAAGCAGAGAAGCCATCTTCCAGCGAGCCTGAACTGTTCGACGCGATTCTGTACCCTATTGTAGATCCTCCGATTCAAGATCTTCAAGCTTCTGTTCTGCAAAATGAAGAAGTATTCTGAAAGTAAGATCCTAATATTCTAGATACTGGTAAGTTAATTTAAGTTAGTTGTAAGTACAATTAGGATAATCAAAAATGGAAAGAAAGGGAAGTAGAAGTTTTGTAAAAAGTGTTGTAACCCTGAGGGGATCAAATAAAATATACCCTAGATACTAGAAATCCTGCAGGAAGGGCACTGCGGACACAAAGAGGATGAACCAAAATTTCAAAGACTTCGAAAGTTGGCGCGACGTAGCTGCGACGTTCCCAACGAACGCGTACGGTGCGGCCAATCAGGATCAACCGGTTACCGGGTTCTATAAATAGCGGGACAATTTAAATTTACAATAGCTCGTGATGTATCGTCGTGCGAGTCACTGTTATATAGGTATATACACGGAATACTTCTCGAATACGTTTCGGTCGGTTGTCGCGGCGGGCGTTATCGGAAGACGGCGTTGCGTATGTGTCGGCGCGTATGCGTAAGCGCAAGTAGCTGCGTGCGTGGCTATCATCGAAACTAGAGTAACGCCTTTTGCGAGCGTGCAGGCGCAAGCGGAATGCACGTCGGCTATTTTCTTCAATACAGAGATCGAAGTTACGAAACTAGAGGCCAGGAAGTATGCATAATGGATCGAGCCGCGTCTACCAGCACGGCGCATACGAAACGTCGATTTCCGGGACCTTGAATTTCGCGTTACGGTAACGAGCGTGCCCGTTCGGTATCGACTCGATGGGAACGGTCGATCGCTGCGAGAAAACGAGAAAAATGGAAAAGCCGAGGGATCCGATGACCAAGAACGTTTCCAATGATCGGCCACGTTCTCTGGAGCCGCCGTTAGGTCGCCGCATATTTATCGCTCGCGTCCGTCGACGTAGTTTTATTGTGGCACGGACAAGTCACCGTTCTTAACACGCCGCTCCTCGAAAGCTGCTTTTTATGCTCGATGCGCTGCGACCGGCGCTCGGTGCATCCGATAATTAGAGTGACGTTCGAGAATCGGTCCGACGAGTATCCCCCACTGATTCACGGTGAACATAGGGTTTTTTCCCTTATTTAACGTCGCTTTTTTAATTCTTCTATGAGAATTAGTTCGCGACGGGACCTACAGTTTAGATCAAAGGTGGGTACCGAACTATCTTGGTCACCACAGTATTTAGATGGCACATGGAATATTTCCAGAGGTGATGGGGGTGCGATCGAACCCGCGACCACGGCATGGAACATGGGGTTATTCGTGCGAAAGTAGCGATTATACTTCGCCGAGTAATTGAAGACGTTTCTGCAGAGGTGGCTGGTCATTGCCCGCTGGCTCTATTTGCGCCGTACGCGCCAGACAAACATCGAATGACGAGCTTCTTAGGAACGAGCTGGCGGAATGGAGGTTTCTCCGCTAAACTCTTTTAGCAAGCGACCTCCGCATGGGTGTCTGGTCATTGCTCGCTAGTTCTACCGAGGCTGTACGCGCTGGACAAACATCGCAGGCCGAGTTTTCTGGAAATGAACCGAGGTTTGAACAAACTTCATGCACTCTCAGTGTTCCGAACGAGGTGCCCCATTTTCGGATGAGGTATAGTCGCTGGGGGTACGTTATACAGGGCGGCCAAATCGGATAGTCTGTGGTCACTGAAGCGTTTGCCCCGGGTGCAAAGGGCAGATATCGATATCGTCTAGCTCCTGAGGGGTCTTATTTAAGTGTTCCTCCTCGTCGGGGGTCACCCCAAACGGTTGGAGGGACATTTCACCAGGAACGTGAAGAGGATGAGAAGAAAAACACGGACGAAACCCACCATGATGGATAGAAGGCGAGATCGATTCGATCGCCGGTGGATCGCCGGATAAATTGAAGGTTTCGGGGGGCAGGAGGGTTCGAGGGAGACGACAGGGAGCACGGAGGGCGAGTCTGATGAAAGGAGGAATGACAGGAATCGCGGAAAAGGACGAGGATCAGGGAAAAGGGGACCTCGCCGGTTCGTCGACGTTCGCCGACGCTCGGCGTCGCTCGTGCGGCTCCGTCGCAGCGAGGCGGGGTTTAGGCGAGGTCGATACGCGGCCAGAGCCGTGCCTTCCCGTCGTTTCCGTGCAGCGTCGTTCTAATCGCACCGTATCGAAATCTGGCAACGGCAGCGGCCGCAGTTCGGCGCCACCGCTGCACACACTTGCTCTGCTCGCCGATCGCCTCCGCCGCCTCCGCTGCCTCCGCATATCGTCGTTTTCGTTGTCGACGCAGCCGCATCCGAATCGCTATATCATCGAGTATCGTCGCGGTTCGTTCGAGAGTCGTCCCGAGTGCAGCGAATCGAGAGAGTCGCGACAAACATATACAAAGAGAGAAAGAGAGAGCGAGAGAGAGAGAGAGAGAGATCGGTGTGTTACGTTGACGTCGAGTCGGGAGACGAGACCCGTGGAGAGTCCTCGAGGAGGAGGGAGGCAACGGAAGAGAGCGACAGAGACCGCGGAACAACGTACGATACAGGGTGGGGGAGGGAGGCGGTCGGTGGGGGAAGAGAGACCACGAAGAGAAGGAAAGAGAAAGAGAGAGAGAGAACAAGAACAAGGGAGAGCGCGCGCGCGAGCGCCTGTCGACCCACCGGTCGATCGACAACCACGTCGTGTCGTCGACGACGAGTACGACGAAGAGGAACGTGGCGCGCGTGTACGGGAGTGACGACACGTAGCGGAGCACGCAGTAGCGGATCGTAGGAAGACCGATCGCGAGAGCGTGCTAGAAGAGTAGAAAAGAGTACGAGGGGGAGAGAGAGAGGGAGATAGAGAGAGGTGAAACGCGAACCGCTCCGTAAAAGAGGGAGGGAACGAGAAGGATAGGCAGAGAGACGTATAGACGGACAGAAGCGGCGCGAAAGGAAGGAAGGAAGTGGAAGAAGGAGAGAATCGGGTCGAAATCGTGGCAGGGACATGTGCGCGGCGCTGTGCTCGCAGTCGGTAGGGACGTGATGGTACGTGGCTCGCGGCGGCGTGCGAGTTATCAGGATTACTCGCGCTCGCGGTCACGGGTTCGTGACAACGGCCGTGGCGAGGAGTGCGACGGCGTGAGCGACGACAACGAGGCGCGCTATCGCGGGAGAGAGCCTCGGGGCGCCGCACGCCGACGGACGGAGCGCTGTTGCCACCTCTCCTCGGCCGCTGCACCGCGAGAACCGATACGGCAACCAAGAACACCGTCGTTGCCACGTCCGCTGCTACGTTCCGCTGCCAGCCGGGACGGCAGCTCGCTGGCCACGACACGACCGTATCTCTCGCTTAGCTGGTAAGCAACCTATACACCGCTGGGTAAGCCTCTCTATACCGCCCCCGAAACGTCAGCTAGATCGCCGCGTATTCTCGTCCGATCGTCCTAACTCTATTATCATTATTAACTTCCATCCAAGTTCGAACCGCGAGATATATTGTAACCCTGGTATCGAAGCCGCGAGATACCACCGCGATCTCCTCCCGATACTCGATCCTCCTCGCCTGTAATAGCCGCCGTTAGTAAATTACGTTCGCCGAGTGACACCGCGGATTAACCCTCGGACCGCGGTGCCGTGGGTCCATCTTGACTTTCGCAAATTTTACTCGACTTATCCGCCGCTCATGGCGGCTAACTCGACTGTTATTGCGGTCGTTACAACGTTTTTGCACGCGTATCCCGTTGGTCGGGTACCTATCCTCGCTCCGACTCCGAGAAACGCGGGTTCGACGAACCCGACGATTTCAGCTGGCGGTTGTTTGTATTGGATCCGTTAAGATTCATGCTGCTCCGAGGATCCTTGAATGCATCCGCCCCGTAAGGGTTGAACGTGGGGGTGGGGGTGTGTTGGTAAACAACAGTATTCGTAAAATACGGCTTAATGTCGAGTCCACTCGTGAGAAATGAATTCCAACGATCTCTGGTCGAAGATACACCCTTTGTATACCGGAGATAGTCCCAGAAACACGAGCTACATTTCCGTGGCAGCGATGTCCGATCGGCGATACCCTTTTTTATCCATGTTGCGCGCTGCGTCGCGATCGAATATCATTTCCTCGGCCGTTTCTCCGGTTGCCTCGCGATCCTCGAGCGCAGAGAACGTGACCGGAATCAGGGAATAGAGCTTGTTCGTACGAGCCGATGAAAAATTTCGATCGGGGACTCCCTCGGGGAAACCGCTCCGCGAGGATCACCGCGAACGAATTCGTCCTCTGCCGGCTTGGCGCCAGACCTTTCTCAAGTTCGAGTCCAGAGACCCTGCTCCCTCCTCTTTCGTCTCTGTCACTCCTCTCTTTCTCTCACTCCTCCTCTTTCTCCGTTTGTCCCTCTCCATCTCTTGCTCTGTCTCTATCTATCTTCGTCTCCCCCCCCCCGTTTCCGCCGGCGTCTCTTCCTCCTCGTCGCTCTTACTCATTCCTGGTGACCCCACTTTCGTGTCTCCGCCGTGTTCCCGGCCTTGGCGAATCATTCACCAAACCGAAATTGCCTGAACACGAGTAGTCGGCTGTGTTATTCACGTACGCAGGTGGTCGAGCCTTCCTTTCCGGCCAGTTTTGCCTGCCATGCGCAGTGACACTTGCCCCCGTCGTGCTCGCGAGCTCTCGTCGCACGCGAGCCGTTTCCCAAACCATCCGAGACACGGACTCCTCGTCGAAATTTTCCACGATGGCAAACGGCGGGTCGATCCCGCGCGACAATCCTCGCACCGGTCCTCGAGCACGATCCTCGTCGAGAAACGTGGCCCACCGAATAGCGGCACCCGAGGCGCGATAAATCGCGGTGAGCCGCAGATCCGCGCCGCGGCAGCTCTAAAAACCTAGTTTTTCCAGGTCGACGTGGTGTCGCGTGACCGGCCGGTTTCACTGTCAAGTACCTTTCACGCGAGGACCTCGTTGTTCGTCTCGTGTTCGGCTCCGATAATCCCGCCTCTCGCGCCGAGGCGTTTCTTTAATCCGCGATAACCACGATCGAAATGAATCTCATTCGCGATCGATGATCCGCGACGATAATTGGACATCGGTTGGCCTGCGGCTTGCGTAACGCTCCGTCAAACTAGAATAAAAAGTAGTAATCAATTGCGATACGCATCGAAGAGAGGGGAGTTTGTAGGACAAACGGCGACGATGACAGATATTAACCTGCTAATCGGCGAGCATACTTTGTCTGCGAAAGAAAGCACAAACTGGCAGAACTAAATCGTGAATGCGTGCATTATTCGATCCTCTCGAAACCCTGCAACAATTTGATTAAAGATCAAATAATTTGTCGATTAATTTCAAGATTGCTAAAAACTGTTTCTCGGAGATTATCTCGGATCTGTCTCGGAGATTTGCGAAAGAAAGCATAAACTGGCAGAACTAAATCGTGACTGCGTTCATTATTCAATCCTCACAAAACCCTGCAACAATTTGATTAAAGATCAAATAATTTGTCGATCAATTTCAAGATTTCTAAAAACTGTGTCTCGGCGATTTTTTAATCGACACTGCCAAGCCCAGGGATTACAATGTTATCGAACGCCGTGGAAAATTTCAGACATTGATACGTGGGTGAAGTAATGCTCGGAGTAGCGAGCGTGGCGCGGCGATTCGCGCGAGTAGCGATTCGCTCGCGCGATACGATTCGCCATAGTTTTTCGAGCGATCTCGGCGTCTATCGGGGTGCGGTATGCCGGCTAGTCGAAAGTATTGCCGGGTTGTCGAGAGGCGAGGCAGGGATCGAGAGAGGAAGCATCCCCTTTAAGAGATAGACCTTAAAGTGGCGGCGTAAACGCGTCCCCCCAGCAGGATTTCCACGAGATATTTCATTATTCTAAATATATCGACGGACGGTGGCGAGTCCCGGTTAAACGTGAGATCGCCGGCTGGCGTGCACTCTAACCCGATTACCTGTGCGGATTCCCCGAGGGAGACGGCGCGGTTAGCTACCTGCGTTTCGGGATCCTCCGGCCGCCAAACGCTCTCTGCCTATCGGAACGCGTATCGACGTCACCGGTGTCGGTACTAATGACCCGCGTAACGCGATTTAATTTTAGATAAGCGAAAGACCGTCCGAATACCCGGTAGGTCCTCGAACAGACCGACCGCATCACCGGTCCGCGATTCGACCGACTTTTAACCTTTCGGCTACTGTTAGCCGCTACAGTAACGAAAGTTTATGTCATCGGTCGTAGTTTGTGTCATCTTTTTGTGCGCTGCGCCACTACAGTGGCTTCCCGCTGGGTCCTCTTTCCTAATGGTACACCGCTGTACTGGATCGTCTATAGAAAGTAACGCGTATTACATTGTTCCTGGCAAAGTTTTTCAATTTGCACAGTCGTTTATGCAGTATCGCCGCGCGATCAGACCCGCGGTAGAGAAAAAGTTAATAGCCTCGATCCGACAGCCGCGGATTAACGATCCGATCGTTACAGCTGTTTCAGAACCGAATACCAACATGGAGGCAACGGAGAGGGAGAAGCCGCTGGTTAAAGAGTTGAACGAACATATCGTGTGTCCTCTCTGCAGGGGATACCTCGTGGACGCAATCACGCTCGTCGAATGCCTGCATTCCTGTTAGTATGCTCTTCTTTCAAACCGAAACACTGGCGACCGATCGATTACGAATTATAAAGAGTGTGCGTCGTTCGCTCGTTGGCATTAATTCGCGATGAAAAAGCGCGATCGACAGTGCAATAACGTACAAAACCTCCCAGTAACACTTGCCATCGGAAATCGACCGGTTTCCAGCTAATAAGCGCGAAATCGAATTGATTTGCTCATGTCTTTCACTGAAAGAAGAAATCGAGATTGACAAGTCCGAAGAATATTGACATCGATTTTAATATTCCTTTTTACCGTTCGTTTTTCTTTTTTCTTGTACGAAGAGGCTCTTGCTCGCGATTATCGGGACGCCCTGTATAATCGCGCAATAAAGTCGTCGATCGCAGCACTCGAACTATCCGTACGCGTCGCCGCGCGCCGTGCCGTGCCTTGAACGGCCGTATCTACTTCGTGTGCGTGAAACACTCCGTACGTTTGTTCGCCCTTCTGGCGGGGCATCTGAATTCACGGAGGGTGACTAACCGCCGCTCTCCGTGCTTTCTAATTCGTCCGATCCTGCAGACTTCGAAAGCACCGACCGAAATTTTTCGAAACGATTTCACTTTCCGAACGGCAGCGTCTTCGCACGTTTATCCTCGGTGAGGTTGATCGGAGAAGACGAGCGAACTCCGTATGCATCTTTTAATGATTCTTGATTTTCTACGCCGATGGTTCTCGCCCATTAAGTCTTTATTGAGCGTGAATAAGTAGGTGGTCGAAGGTGAACTGTGGATGAATTATGTCCAGTTCGATGATCTATGCAGTGGCATATTTTCATGATTTATCAAACGACCGAGAGCTTCTCGAGTCTTTATATATTCAGTCGTGACCATTCAGTCAGAAAGAGAAACACCTATTGATTTGCTGATTCTGGCAAACGTTTGAACCTTCGATCGAGTGCCCTGTAGAGCTCAGCTTTCTTCGATTATCTACTTGTTCTCCGATAGCACAGAAATAGTACGACAAGGACAGACGATACACTTTGGATGTATCCAGCAGGATTTGCAAAAATATTGAACGCTTTTAACCCGTTTGGTGCAATCGTTGGCACAGAGGCGGTGCAAGTATCCCGAGGCATTCCTTCGCTGTGTTTGTCCATACTTGGGACCAAACGCAGACCTCTCCAACTACCGAGTTGCCAACGATACGCGCAAAAAGGGTTAAAGACGAGACGAGTTCAAGAAAGTTGCGTCGCAAGAAAAAGTGGCGGCGAGCGTGTAAAGTACAAGGCGAACGGTGCTCAGTTTGCAGAGGTTGCATAGTCAGACGGCTGAGCAGCGGAGCCCGAGCGTGTCCGGTGTGCGACATCAAGACGTCCCCGCCCCTGTTGCCGGACGCGATTCTGCAGAGGCTGGTGTATCTGTTGGTACCGGGCCTCTTCCGGTCGGAGCTCGAGCGAAGGCGTCACTTCCGGCTGGTGAACCCACAGTGTCCACCTTTGGCCCCACCTCTGGGCGCACTCGAGTTAACCTTGGACGACTTCGTCAGCCTAAGCTTGTGCGAGCTCGATGAACCTGAAGAAGAAGCGTGCGGCAGTCAGTCACCGGAAAACCGTGCCGGGTCACGACACAGACCGCAGGCCGTCGACCATGCGAAACGCGAGGAACCGACGGGTGTCAGAAGCACGAGATACCTCAAGTGTCCGGCCGGAGTGACGGTGCGACATCTGGTCAGATTGTTGATGTTGAAGAGGGGCTGGGAGGAGGCGAATTCGTCTGGGGTGAACAAGATTGAGATGCTGTGCGAGCGGGTCAACAAGAAACCGCGCGACACCTCGAACATGATGACCTTGGACCCCTCGTGGACCCTGCTGGACCTGGCATGCATCTTCGGCTGGAAGAGGGTGAGTACTCTCGTCTTTGACCAGCCTACGACACAGAGTACAATCTCGAATGAAATGTGGAAGATCTATTACTTCTATTCTCACCTTAACCCTTTGCATAATGACTGTAGTATGAGCGAGTACGCTCGATTTCGTATGCGGGAAATGAATGAAATCGTACCGAATGGAAATGTTCTGGGTCAGAAGAGATGACTGAGGTTCCGAAGTTAAAAACAGCCTCGAGTGCAAAGGGTTAACGATGACTCTAGCGTTCGAAGGAAAAAACACATTCTACTTACGAGAAACTATAGATGGTAACCGAATTTCGCGTGTCACGTTTCGGACGAGCGCGCGTCGCATCCAGCGAGATACCACAGGGTAGGCGGGTGTTTTCACGTTGCAGGACTTGCCCATGAAGCTGTTCTACCGGGTTACGCGAAAGGAGGACGGCTCGGTGTCGGTATCGAGAGTGAGCCCGTACAACGACGAGACGAGCAAGGACGTCGCGGCGACCATGGAGAACATTCAAAGGCCGCCGACGCCGCCACCGAGTCCCAAGCCAGTCCAAGAATGCGAAGTCGAGGCCCGCAGGATTTTAGAAAGTAGCACCGAGCCGACTCGGTCCCTGGAGACGAATCTGGAACGCGACAAGGAGCCAAAGGCAAAGAAACCCCGTTGCGAGGTGACGCCGGTGATGAGGACGCCGGATTTGGTGCCGTTGCAGTCGAACCATGTACCGGAGAGCTCGAAGAGCAAGGAGTTGGCCAGATTGGAGCACCGGAAGCGCAGGAAACGACGGAACAAACGAGTCATCGCTGAGATCACGACCACACCAAGAGAAGACCTTCTGAAGCTGAAGGTGCGCCTGACGCCGTGTCCGCCTAGGATAACGTCGACGTCGGCGGCTGGCCAGACGAAGGAGAAGTTGTTGCAGATGAGGGCGGTCAGAAGGGAGAAGATCAAAGCAAGCGCGATGGGTCAGAGATCGACGAGCTCCCTGGCGCGCGAGGAAGGCGCGAAAGAGGGCATCGGAGAAACGGAGGAGACGATCGAGGAGATCATAGACAGTATACCCGACGAGGTGGTCAGAATCGCACAAAATATCAGCACACCGGTGGAGGAGACTGGAGCGGAGAGACCGGAGCAGAGAAATCCGGCGACCGCCTGCAGGCCTCCCTTAAAGTCAAAAGAAGAACCGGAACCGGAGACAACGAAGCCAACGGAGCAGCAGTCCGAAGCGGAGCGGCCGAAGAAGGACGAGGAGATTCTGCGGCGACTTGGTCTGGTCGCGGTGAACGAAGCCAACGACAAATTCCGCGAGAAGACGAAGCAGCGTGTCCAGAACAACGGCGAGAAAATCGACAGCCTAGATCGGGAGAAGCTCGAAAAGCAGCTGCGCGAGAGCAAGGCGAACCGGGTTAGAAGTTTACTGGCCGAGAAGCAGATGCGCGACACGCTTAAGAGCATCAGGTCGAAGACAAAAGAGGATCAACTACCGCCCACTCCGGTGCCAGTCAACGCCACACCGAAGAAGAAAGGCCCACCGCCGCTCGCACCTCTGCGAGTAGCAAAACCGTCCGGCTTCGCGGCGTCCAGCGCCATTTTGGAGCCGAACAACTCCAAGTACGAGACCCCGCTGGACCTGAGCAGCGGCGGGGCTACCGTACACAATAACGTTCTCGACCTGTCGGCCAACCTATCGACTAACCTGTCGGCTAATCTGTCGACCGGTAACTTCTCGACGTCCTCTTCGTCCTCTTCATCTTCCTCCCCACCTTCCTCCTCGTCTTCATCCTGTACCCCCACGCTGAACCCGAGGCCTCCGAGACCGGGAATCGCGACGGGAAGCCTGCTGCGCGGGAAGACGAAGGATCTGGACCAACGACGGGGCCAGGAGTCGAACCTTGTCACCTTGTCCGACGCAGCGGTGTCCCTGTTGAGCGGATGCATATCCGACAAGAACTCCGTGGACCCGCTGGTACTCAGCTCAGCGAACATCGCGAGCAAGGTCGCACTTCGGATACCGCAGCCCCATCAGAGAATCTCCGGCTTTGGGATGAAGATCAAGCCAAACCTCGGTATCAGGCACATACCTAACCCGCAGGCGGTGGTAGCCTCGCAGTACAGGAATCAAAGAGCCAATTTCTTCAACGCCGCCTCGCAGCAACCCCCGTAAAGGAACCGCGAAGGACCCATAACAACACAACGGCTTCACGATGTCCGGTTTTCGCCGTCTTGTCGACAAACGAACGTTGATCACTGGTGTAGGTAATGTTTTCTACTTCGCAGCTGCGGTGAACTTCTTTATCCGTAATTAAAATATAAATCAAGTACTCAGTATAATCAAGTGACGTCAAAATAGGAATAACGATCGATATTGGTTTGGTAACCGGACGCCGGACGGCACGAAAACCGGACAACGCGAGAGCGATTCAACAGTCGACGAATAGGACACCTGTACCCGGCTACCCGTCTTCGATCCTGTTCCCCCAATACTTCCTATTATCGTTACACGTGTAAGAACCACTGCTCCTACTGAAAACGAGATTCCTATGTGACCAACCCAAAGGCTGTACGTTACCATATATATTTTCTTCTTCCCGCTTCCTGCGAAGCCGCGTCGTACACGCGCAATCCAATCTCGATGATTTCGTCGAGGACGCGACGTGGGCGCGAGGACACACGGTACACCCGGTAGCATGAACTAGAACGCCGCCCGGCTTCGAGAGTGAAAGTGTACGAAGATTCGACGCGATTAACGAACCTTCTTTAACCCTTGTACGTAGACGAGTCTCCGCCAGGAGGACGACTGGCTTTTATAACGAACCCGAGACGCGAAACGTTTCGATTTTTACACGTGAGTAGAAAGTTTACACCTCGACGAGTAGATTAGCTGAACGATTAGCGTGAATTTCGGAAATTCTTGTACCTGGGAAAATAGGGTGTCCGAGGAGTTGTTTCGTTGTCTAGATAGCTTTTCGAACGGTTGAGTCGGGTGTGATAATTTGAAGAACTTGTATTGGACAGGTGAGAATGATGCTGAGATTGCCATGTGTCCTCGCCTCCCCCCGAGGAATAAACGATGGCGGTGTTCGATCCGTTGTTACCTAGATATGTTAAGTTACGTATGTTTGTAATGCATGTATGTGTGTCTACGATCCACCATTACTCCCGTGTGGACGAATGATTTCTTGAAAACGGGTCGACGAATTCGACGAACGGCTCTACGATTGACCGACAGAGATAGATTAGGCGTATACACGTAAACGAACGGTGTTTAGGGGTTGCGTAGAGAGGGTACGGCTGGTGAATAGGAATGGGAACGACGACTGGACGGGTAAGACGAATGCTTGTTGCACCTTCACCCGTCCCGCGTTTCGTCGCTCCTCAGAGATCTAGAGAGAAATATGTACTTCATAGAGATGCCAAAGAACTTCGAAGAACGTGTGCAATGTACTAGTGCAATTTCATTATCGTCTATTACAATATACATATAAAAATACATATATATATATTATAAATATATTATATATATTAATAGCGGATTTATCGCGGTGGTAAGCCTGTCAGCTTCGATTCGTGGCGAAAGGGTAGATGCTAGTCGTGACGGCGAAACGTATTTGCGAATTGGATGAACGCGATTTCGAGCAGCCCCTGGATGATTGTACGAGATGTCGGATAGGTTCGCGAGTACCGCGAGGCCATCTTTTATAATTGAGAAACCTATCTCGATCGCGAGAGAGATTTTTATTTTATAGGAATACGGACTCATATCGCTGTTATTGGTTCTTCGAATGATATATCCTGTGGTCGAGCGGTTCGGGAAACGTTACCGATCCGACGACAACGGCTAGCGATTTTTAATGCCACGCTCTCGTTCCTGCGAGAACAGCAATAAAGATGAAACTTTTGACTCGAAGCGTTTACCAGGAATCCGGATCCTACTCGAACGATCAGAAGTCTGCGCGTTTGCTAGGACTACCTACCGGTTTGTACTTTTTTAGAAAATTACGAGCCGGCGTGGACACCGATTGCTCCGTGGGGCACCGTCTAGGCTCCGCTGGGAGCACCGAAGCCACGCTTACTCAGGGAACCACTTGCAGAGCGGACAGTCGGGCGTCGCCCGCGTTTGTTTCGCGATTTTTAACAGGCGGATTCGTTTGGAAATTGCCGACGGAAACGTGCGCATTCGGGAAATTAAACGCAGTCGCACCAATTTCGATCAAGCTTGGTGTAATAGAGTATAAGTATGTCGCGTTTAGGAAATTCCACGTTAACGCGTCTCGGTCTGGGATCGGTCGCAGCCGATCAGTCCGAGTAGTTCTAGCGTTAATGAATCGCGGCCGGCGAGTAAACGAGAGTAGCGTAATTGTCGAGCGAGAACAGAGTCCAGGTGGGTATATGGATGAGCACAATGCCGATCGGAGTATTCGAAACGAGTCGGCGCTGATTAAAAGCGCGCCGCTCGCGAATGCGAACAAGAGACGAGAACGAACGGGAACTTTACCTACATACGTAGAACGGTGGTGCATTATATAATAATATTCGTGTAGGAAAGCAGCGCATCAATTAATAGACACATATGTGTATAGCTTGTACGTACGGTTACGATGTCCAATTATCTCGGTGCACGGTCGCGTGCAGGTACGCGTGTGCGTTTCATTCCCACACTCGAGAGAATGTGCGCGCGCGAACGAAAAACGAGAGGACGCGTCTACGGTTTCGCAAACGGAATCAGCTATCCGGGTTAGTAACGAAATTTCCGTCAATTAATTTTGGCGGTTGGGTCAGCGGCCGCGCGATTTTTCGATCAAGCTGAAAATCAAAAAGAGTGAAAGTCAAGAAGGTTGAGAAAGAGAGAAATAAAAAGGAAACTGCCAGTTCGCGAAGACGAGGCTCGCCGGAGCTCGCCGGCGAGTTCAAAGGGACCCAGATTTTTTACACGTTATTTTTCTACGGGATTTTTTAAAAGAAACCAGTGGGGAGACAACGCGTTACGTTCTACCGCCACCATCGCTACACACCATCGATCAGAGTTTCCCCATCGATCCACCGTCTAATTATCCGCGATCCATTAGAAGCGAGACCACCTTCGTTCGACGTTCCGATGATTCCCGAAGACTGCATGTGTCGCACGATTCTTTTTAATAACGGACTCGACGGAACAGAAGATCGATCGTTTCGCGAAATTCGAAACGCTCGGCGTGTTCTCCTAATTGCGAATTCGCGGCTCCCGAAAGACTTCAACGCGCAGGTACGCCGTGCCCTTCGGCACAAAGTATGTACCGAGGGATTCAGAAATCTTCCGATTCATTCGAAAACCCGCCCCCTTTGAAACGCGGTTGATCGTCAATCCGTCTCGGAAACGTGGCCCGACAACAAAAAAACCTTTCGCGACACTTGGACCAACCGGAAACAGAAAGGAAATAGATGAACGAGCGCGAGCGGTCGTTATGAGATCTCGTCTTTGATCGATCGAGAGTTTCGCGCGCGAATGTTTTAGATTTCGATAAACGAGATCGTGTTGTTGTGTTCGTTTTTGTTTGAGAATTATCGAGTTATTATATCGCGTGAGAGCGTGATCGGCTGCATCGTCGAATCATTGTCGTGGTGTACGGGTCCCCGAGCATCGGGGCTCGATTAATTATTACCGTTACTATCGATATTATTGTCGCCATGAATACTAAATATGTAACTCAGTACAGTATTTCCACGATTAAGCAAGCTGTGAATTGTAATCGAAATAAGAGTATCAATGATCGCTAAGACTACAGTTATCCGAGTAACCGAAAACTTCTTTCTTTCCGTTCGTTTTATTGTTCTTACGTTTTCGTTTCACTTGTTACAAGCCACCCGCGAAAACGGCCCTAAAACTTCGCTTGTTCGAGAACACTGCAATCAATGGAAAAAAATGGATTCGAGGTTAAACAGCGACGTCGAACCACGAGGTGATTCGACTTTATAAAGCGCGTGTTACATGTAACCGTGTATCCGGTACCATTGATCGTTCGAGTATCTAATTATCCAGACCATTGCAGCAATCAACTTTTCATTTGATATTTACTCCGCTGTGCATCTCGTCGCCGATGGATAGCCGCCGTCGGCAGTGTTTGTTGTTGCTAATTAATTAACGTGTTTAATTCGATATTTTGTTGGAATTGTTTTTTTGAAAATCGTGTTGCATCCAGTGTACGATCATTGCTCGTCAATAAATCGTGATGTGTATAATCATATAGGCGTGTTCATTCAATCCACCCACCCACTCCTTTCCAATTAATACTAGGATCGAGCTGCACGTAACAATATACCTATTGAATAACGAATCTCGTACTTCGGAAACCTATAAACTGCTCCCACATCCAGGCCACTGATCGCCATTTTTTCGTTCGTTCGGTGCACCCTTGCTGCGACTTCCGAAGCTGCCACACGTTGCACACGACAGTCGGAAGACATTGCTGTGCGGTTGCATCGACAAATGCAATCTAGCAATTTTTCGATATACTATTTCTTTTTCAACGACATTCTATCGTAACGTTCTTAGATGTAGCTAGTGGAACTCTTAGCTCCTGTCTCTTACAAATACATGCAATTCTTCGTAGATTCATCTTATTCAATTCTTGTCCTTCTTAAAAGCGTTTTTGGAATGATTTAAGATTGTTAATTTACAAAGCGGTAGTACGGTAACTGCACCAGTGAATAAACGGGTACCAGTAAATGAACGCTTTTCTATATTTTAACAAATTTTAAGCCGCACGGCATACTAGCGATAATGACTCTTGGGCCAATAACTATTATTTATAATTATTATTAATAAATATCAATAATAATAATTATTACCAACAATTACTAGGATGTAGTGTTCATTGACTGGTATTTTTTATATTTTTTATATAACGTTTAATAAAGAAAAATAATAATAATAATTTCATTTTATTTTTGTGTTCATTTATTTTTGACAAATGAAGTATAGGGAGCCATTTGGTATATATGAGATTCCTTTAATTCACATTTTTTGTTAAAATAAAATATCTTCCTGAATAATTTCTTAAATGTTCATTCACTGGTGCAGTTACCCTACGATCATTTCACTATAGGATCGCGATACCTCGGCAGACGAAAAGTAAGATGGCCAGCGAACGTCAAGAAAACATCGATTCTTCGAAGGCAACTGCAATTTTCTAACGAACGAGGGCTTCGGTTTCGAATACGCTCTCTGAGAGTGTACCCTCAAGGTCATATAGGGGCGTTACGAGGGTGCAATTTTATTTGTTCGAGGAGGTTAATGGTCTTCCTAGGTACGCCTGATGGACGAATGGTCCTCCGAGCAAGCTGGGGGTCGCAGGGTTTTCAGTAGGGGGCACCAAGAAGCAAGAGAAAGGGACGCACGAAGAGAGAGATGGAGAGGTGGACGGTTGAAAGGCTGGTGGTACATCTTTGGGAGTCAGTGATGACCTTTGTTACCTTTCGGTCCGAGGAGGCGGCAGGGATCGAAGGAAAAAAAGGCGAGGAGGGTACGGAGGATGCCTACCTTCGGCAACCTACATTAGGTACGGGCGACGTGGAGTCAGCCAGCGGCCGCGGGCCACGGAAACTCGCCCGCTGATTGGCTACAACCTCCCCCAGGGAAGTGCGTCGGAGAGCGTCGGAAGTGAAGGGGGGTGAGCTTGGCTAGAGCCAGGCGGTTGCACACGAGGCGGAAAGGTCTGTTGGCTAGGAATCGAAAGGCCCGAGGATCTGGCGTTACGGTGGCAAGGACCTGGCTGCTCGACGCTGCTGCATCGTGTATAACAGGCTTCGCTCCCTCGGTATACCGCTTCTCCCTTTGGTTCTCTCTTTGTCTCTGTTTCGTTGCCTCGGAAGGATTGGTCTGTCCTGTTCTAGGGGAAAGACTCCTCGGGATTTCGGTCTCCCCGTTCGCTCCCCTCGGCCTGTTGCCCTGGTCGGTACGCGGTAATGCCGCCACCCCTTCGATCCCTCCACACAAACCTCCCGTCCCATCGCGACCTGCCCTTGTAGCCCTCCATCCCACCGAGCTATCCTTTTACTGGCTTCCGCGCGCGTGCACGCGCTCCCCTGTGCGTCCGACAGCGATAGAAACATCCGGAGATAGGAGGGGAGGAGAGAGCAGGAGGAGCAGCTTAGGGGGACGGCAAAGAGAGAGAACGAGGAAGGGGATGATAACGAGAGACGAAACCAGGGAAGAGGACAGAGACTCTACGGAGAGAAAGAGAAGCTAGGAAGAGGGGTAGAAAGGGATGCCAGTCGGAAAAGAGCAAGAAAAGAGACGGGCGTATCTGTGCGGACGTATAGCCACGCATACAGAGATCGCGACGCAAGTGCATGTCGCGTGATCGGCTGCGAGGGATACGGACGCACACACTCGCGCGCACCCTCCTGCTGCCGAATGTAGTAGAGAATGAATAATGTACCCACGTACAGCCGATGTCAGGAGGGGCTCCAGGGAATGCAAGCATCGGCCCGTCCCCTCCGTCCTAGGCTTTGTAGGCCGTTTATCGGAACGGCGTGGCGCACCGCGGAGCAGGATCGTACTATCGTACCACGATCGCCGCGGATCATTCCACGCTGACGTCCTCTGGTCGAGACCTGTACAATACCCCCGGAACACCTGTGTAGTTGTTAAACCGATCTTCGAGAGTAGAAAGATCGGTAGACATCTACAATTCTCTCCTCGTCTACTCGCTGAACAAATACCGATGTTCAACAGAAAAGATTGGTGGAGGAAGAGCCACCGTTAGGTTCATATCAATCCTTCGTCCCCTCTTCCCGTCATTACCATCGCGTACTTGTTGAACAATGCTGATCAACAAGAAATCAGTGAGGAGAGGAACACTGATTTTCGGGGAGAAAGAGAAATCGAATGAGTCCAGGGTTCTTATTAGCTCCCTGTCCCCCTTGTCATCGAGACGACGAGATCAGTCACGCGGCTCCCCGAAACACGTGGAAGGTTTCCCGAAAGCGTGTGTATCGACCGATAACGCGGCGCAGGCTCACTGTAACGTTTCCTGGCGCACGGGCGCGCTCGGTAACGACAACGACGCGTGTGCATGTGTATCCTCGGGGCCGACTGTCGAGGATCCAGGGGGGCCGCCCACGTATCACCTACGAGGCACTGTGCACGAAGAAGGGAACGATTCGCGGAACGGTGGACAAAGAACGAGAGAGCCTCGGAAGCGGAGCAAGGATCAAGGGAGAGATAGTCGAGGAGACGGGTGATCTAGCGGCGTCTCATTCGCTCGTGATTCGAGCCGCGTTCCACAGCTAAACGACCGACCATCCGTCCGAGGCTCGTTCGGGTGGGGATAGCCCTCCAAGGGATCCTTTCCAGAGAAAGCCTCGGGAGGAAGCCCTCGGTCGGTGTTCCCGAACGAGATGCCTGTGTACTCCACGGGGGGAGAACGCTGGAGAAACAGAGAGTAAGAGAGAAGTAGAGAGAAGTAGAGAGAGAGAGAAAGAGAGAGATTCGCGAGACCGACCGAGGGTTGGAGGGGAACGGGACGCACTCACGCACGCACGCACCATGCGAATATTTTCGTCGGCATCCTCCGACTGCTCGGGGAGAGGCAGAGAAGGGGGAACGGAGTTCTTAAAGTACACCCAGGGAGTGTCAGGATTGGAAGGTCGATCGCCGTGGTGGGAGTGTGCCGCTAGTTGGCTCATAGCTGACTGGTGTAATTAAAAACGCCCGTAAATTAATGTTGCCGCCACCGACACCCCTGTCCGAGGAATCGGCTGACCAACCAACCCCCCCGAAACACCAGGGGCCCCAGGAAACTACCCCATGCTCTGTCCCCACCCTTGTCACGGTTCAGTCGTTGAAAAACTATCGTTCCTCATTTTGCCCCTTGTCTCACCATTTAATTATAAGATTTCAGATTATACGCATACTATTTATAATTTGCTTTACCTCTAACGCGTCATCGTAAGGCCAGGGGTTATTATTCTCAGCGAGAGTACGCAGGTAAAGCTGCTCGGGTGCGCAGACTGCAAAGTTCAAAGACACGGAAGCGGTTGTTGGACCGATTTTTCGTCCGCAGGTAGAAGGATTTATCGCTGGCGCGTAATCTCCGTACGCATGAATGCGAGCGTGTTATTATGCGCCGGGGAGATTAATTATGCGTATTGTCGCAACGCGTTCGGACCGCAAGAAAGATGCAGCCCGTAGTTGTAGGCCTTGTGCTCTTTGATAGCGTTAGGCTATCCGTTCTGTTGCGGCGAGATCGTCGGCTGCCGTCCTGCTAGGGCACCGCACCACCATTTTGGTTCTCGCGGTTGCGATCCCCGAAATTTCAAGGGTCCTCCGCTAGAATCATCGTGAAACTCCATTTACGGTTTCACCGGGGATCTAGGACGACTCGTTTGTCAATTTTCTCGGCGATCGAGGAATATTGCAAAATAGCGTGTTGGTAGTGACGCAAATCGATGAAGCTGTTTTCGGGGCAAAGAAATCGAGTTCTTGAGCGTCTCGGACACCTCGTCCGAGAACCGGTGCTCTTTTTAAACAGAGTTTCACGCCTGACCAACGCCAATCTCGCCAGATTTCTAATAATAGCCTGGAGGATCGTCAAGACTACGTGTCTCCGGTGAGACGAGAGCGTTGGCGGATTGAAAGATTATTCGACAGCGCAAGCGCGCCATACGCGCAAATAGCGAGCGGGTGCACGTCACGGAGATCTGTACGCTGTACTTGCACACGAAGACTCGCATTCGGCTACTCCGATACGCGAACGGAAATAACGATGATAACAATGTCGTCTTTGTTGCTGGCCGCGGAACGAACGTGTTTGTCGTGGAAAGTAAAAGGTTTAGAGAGCGGTGAAGTAAGAACAAAGTCAACACGTAACGCAGCAGAGAAAGCAACTAGGAAGAACGATTTCAATTAAACGGCTACCGAACTAGGCAAACGAACCGCAAAGTCAACGTTGCGTTCAGAGATTCGACGAGTAAACACCGTTGTCGAGACTAGTCCAAACAGTAATTCCTTGGTGACTCTATCAATGTCCAAGCGATTCTAATGGATGCTCTTTTTCAGTTTTTTCGAATAGAGCGAAGAAGAATAGAAGAAGCTGTTGCAGCCGACGTTGCCTAATCTCGCGTTCGGTTTGCTTGAGGCCTGTAGAGATATTTTTGAAAGATATTTTTCAATTGCAGGCAGCCGCGTTAGCACACGCAGACGATAAGAGGAAGTAATGGAATGGGCTGGTGATAAAGCGTTGCGCAACCTCGTTTAGCGTTAGATTAGATACTCAGGCCGACGCATCTGCGCTGTTTTCGGCAGGAACCAAAATGGCGGAACCCCGAACACGGCGAGCTCTGTGCCGTTGTAACAAAGACCTCGGACCTCCGCCATCGACGAACAAAAGGAGACAGGATTCTCGGATCCTCGGCTGTCTATTAGCACCTGGATTGTTTTGCTCGGCGACGAACTATGATTCAACTTCCCAGGGAGTTTCTGAAGCCATTAGAATAGGTTGGTCATTCCAGGTCGAGCATATTTTCTCGATCGTCTCGGAGAGTCGTTCCCGAACAAGAATGGCGACCGCTCGATGACTAACCGCAGGTCGGAGTCCCGGTGTTTGTATTAATTAGTGCACAGGGGGTCCTTGGAACAAAGGCAGGTATTGGGGTGGTGGAAAAATTTCGGCACTATCGCCACGCCCATTCGGTAAGCGCTGTTTCCGTGCTCCGAGGGGTGATCAACATGTCGGAGGACAGCTTGCAACGCGGACTTTAGTGACCGACGCGTTTGCACCCGATGCTTTAGGTGTTAATTGCTTTATGGAGGTGTGCAAATAGCTCGACCAGCGACACCCTCGTGCAGGTAAACCGGAGCGGGTTGATGAATAAGCTGTAAAGGGACATAACTCGCCGCTCGTATACCCTGAACTTCCTTTGTCCCCCTGATTGCTTGGCAACAAACTTTCGGTTTTTACCGCGATATTGCATTCGAAGCGGATTCCATTGCGCTCGCAATTAAACAAAAATCTTCGACCCTAGCTGGGGTACTGATCGCTTTCGCTCGCAGATGATTCATCGATACTTAGGTCTTTCGATAAATCGAAATAATAGATAATTAGCAAGTTCTCGCGTTTCGGTAGTCTTTTCGGGAACGTTTAGGGTTTCCCGACACGGTGTTAAAAGGGATGGCAAGAGGATCTAGGGCTTCGAGCAACGTTAGCCTTCATTTTCTTCCAGTTTGCCTTTCCATTAGCGCGACGGTCATTCATTTTCGAAGGTCCTGGGGTCTCTGTTAAGGGAATGCGGTATCGAGAGGCAAGCTCCCGCGATAAAACCTGATATACACCCCAAAAAGACGACACGGCTCGGTCTTTGCGCGGCGATATCGCAAGACCGAAAGCCCTCTCTCTGATGGTACGTTGAAATTAACATCGGCAATAAAACTCTCCGACATCGTGCACATAATCTATCTGGTTTTATCCGGCGGCGGGGATCCGTACGTCCTGCGGCGGTCAGGAGGATAGGAACGAACGTCACCGGTGTGCGGGGCGCGGGTTTTCCACCGCAAACGGGTTTGCCGCTGGTCCCGAGCGGGTACAAGGGTACACGCGGAAATCCATCTGGCGGCGTCTCGAGTGCCGATTTCCGTTCCCGGCGCGCTGTAATTGGAGGTTACGATCGAAACGAGAAGAAGAAGGGAAAGGATACGCGCGAGCTAGGGGGTCGTTTCTGCGTCCGCGGCTACGAAAGAGGATCGGAGATGCTCGGCGGAGAGGAGCGGCGGCGAGAGAAAGATGGAAAAGGAAAAAGAGAAAGCTAAGGGCCGAGAGGAAGAGAGAGAGAGAGAGAGAGAGGGGGAGAAGAGAGTAAGAAAGAAGCCAAGAATGGCAGAAAAGAGGGGTAACTAGCGAGAAGGGTGAGGTATCGGCGCAAACGAATAGAGGGGAGCTCGTAACCGGGCTGGTAACGCGGCGGTCGTCAATGGGGTGAAGGGGGAGAGTTGTCGGACACGTTGGTGTGCCCGGTCTAGCGCGCTGGTGTGTGTAGCACACGGTGAATGGAGGAGGGGTGGCCAGAAGCGAGCGCGCATAGAGGAGTGGAGAGAAAAACGACTCGCACAGGCAGGCAGGCAAACAGGCAGGCAAGGCAAGGCACGGCAAAGCAAAGCAAAGCAAAGCAAGGCAGGCAAGCAAGGCGAAGCAAGACGAAGGCAAAGGCAAGTCGGGCAACACGGAGAGCCAGGTCTGGCGGCAGGCTAGGCAGGTTAGGCATCGGAGCCCGAGTTTCTACGGACACGGTGCTCGAAGGGGGGCAGGAGAGAGCGGCTGTGAACCGCTGCCGAGGGAGAGACAAGGACAAAGAAAGCACTGATCGAGAAGGGGGGAACGGGAGGAGGGAAACGAAAACGGCAGGCGTAGCGAGGAGCGTGTGTACAGCCTGGAGGACAGGAGAGAAAGACCGATGGAGGGGGGCTTGTTGGGAACGTAAAAGGGGGTGCGCGGCGAAGGGACAACCGGGATTGCGAGAGAGAGAGAGGGGAGCGGCGGGAGGGGAAAGGGCATATCCCACTCGGGGTTTCGGTTTAGTTTGGCGTGAGTCGCCGTGGTGCTCGGTGTTATTGGTGTTCTCTCGGCAAGTTCTCTCGTCCCCGCACGCTCGATGTCGTTCATTTCCGCGGCTTAGTTCGAGGAAACGCCACGCCGTGTTTGACGGCGCCTTTGTACGGGCGAGTTCGCTTCGTTGCTTCGTTCTTTATTTTTTTCCCTCGTTTCCCCGTACGTTTCTTTCCCGTTGCTTTTATTTCGTTCGAGGCGATCCCGTGTCTCCACGGCCCCGGCCGCCTGCTGTGTTCTTCCGGAGCCCGGCGCAAAAGGTGAAAGTACCTACGGATCCCCGCATCGCTCGAATGACTGCCAGGGAAGCTGGTCGTTGCTCGCGATTCTCGCGATCGTTCTCGGGTACATATCCCGTCCTCGACCACGCGACATAAACATCGTCGTCATTATCGTTTCTGTGCCTGCTGAACAACCCTCTTCCCCGCGGACCCCGTGTGCAACAGTCGCAACTTCTCTCTCCCTCTCGCTCACTCGCTCTCTCTCCTCTCTCTCTCTCTCTCTTTCTCCGTATATCGGACTTCGAGGAGGCTGAGCATTCGGAGGATCGGAACACCGAACCCCTCGGTTCGTCCCCTAACATTATCGAGATCCTGTGCAGTTTCGTGTGTGTGTTCGAGTGTTTCGAGGCTGAAGCGACCACGGTTGGCGGCCGCCGTGCACGTCCGGGACCAGCATGCTACACCACCGTAGAGGATAGCGTTTACCACTCGACGAACCATCGCATGCTCGCACGTAAGTAAACCCGCTCGAGTCGCACACCGCGCCAAAGTATATACCCGATCGCACGTACATACAGAAATACAGACGCGTTTTCGAGCGTGTACGCTTGTGTGGACGGAGACCTACACCTCGCCGGTTCAACGTTGAAAGACACAACAGAGAGAAATAGAGGCGGAACGGGAGCGAGAGAGACGGAGTGGGCGGTTTCCTCCATCTTTTTCTCCCCCTCCCACTCCGTTTCTGTCCCACTACCGTCTTTCTCGTTATTACTCTTTTTCCCCTCTCCACGCTCTATCCTCTCGCATGTGTACCCTCCTTCTTCAATCTGATCCCGTCTCTCTCTCTCTCTCGCAAACGCGATACTCTACCGGCTGGCTCAAAATACACGCCGCTACCCCGATGGAACGTAACTTGCCGCGTGTTACTTTATAATCGATTATCCCACCGCGAAACAGTCTTAACTCCGATAGTTAATTCAACGTTCATCGAGTGACGACCCGCTCGAATTGAACGACCTGTAGAACGAAGTAGCAACTGTTGCGACACCCGACCGTGGTTCTCGCAACTGTAATTTTTGGTTGGATAATGTTGCTGCGTTGTTTCGCCCGAGAGAAATCTCCCCGATCGCTGTCGCCTCTAGTATCATTTTTCTCGTTGGTTCTACGACGTTAGCTACCCTCGGCTCCACGAACCCCAACCGTGGGGTGCGCACACACAGGATGCACTACTTTTGTTACCGAACACTCGAATTCCTATGTATCCTGCACAGAAATATCGTTATACATTTTCGAGTACTTTTTCGGATACCGTTAGGACAAATAACGTCTAACAGTCCGATGCTTTACAAAGCCACTGGAACGAGTGGTCAATTTCCCAACCCCTAGAGAACATGCGGGGTATTTCCACTAAAAGTAATTACTCGAAAAGTCGTGACCGTCGTGAGGATCGAGGGTCTGGCAGTCTTCAATCTTTATTTTTATGACCTGTCCTACGTACCTGGCCACTTGGGACGCACTTGGAAAAGCTAGAATTTGCGCGTACGAAAATTCCTCATTTCCTACGCTGAACGATTCTCAGAAACTCTTAGATAACGACTCGAATTCGCTAACATTCTATTACTATCGCTAGACACTGTCCTATGGTGTCTTGAACGGTTATCAATAGCTGCGCGAGGTCCTGGTAAAAATAAGTCGAGATCGATCTTGCTCAGACGCATAGTTGCTCGCGAGAACTTTCCGGAACACAGTTGTTGAAAGATTCTTTTCGAGTTTCATCTACAATAATCACAGGCAACGAATGCCCCATGGGGCACTGGCTCTTCCGGAGTGTAGAACAGCGTAGCCACGCCTCCTATAGTCACTGCCCAGAGAAGACGATATAAATAATCTATCGCTATTTCTACAACCTGAAATCGTCGCTGGGGTAATCTATACTACGTCGAATGAGTCGAGATAATAAAGGTAAACAAATGTTACTCGAGTAGGACAAAGTTGAAGTTGCATTCCTCGGATAATCGGCAAAGTATATAGAGGAGATCGAAGAGAAGATGTAATAGGGTGCCGGCGATTTGGAGCGGCCTGTATCGGTACTTTTTCTCACATTCGCGCCGCCTCGTCTCTCGTCCTCGACGAAATCGGTCGGTGCGCGTTCGCGATACGCGCGACGATGGAATAAACATCGCGGCCGATACGAGGGCGAAGCGGGGAGGGAGAGGATCGCGACGATACACTCTCGTTTCGCTCGAGCGTGGCCGAGAATCGAGAGCCGAGAGCCGTGGCTCTCTCGGCTAGAGCGAGCGCGCGATCTATCCCGTCGCGTCGGGGCCGAAATCGATGTAACGGTCGGCCGGGACACGGGGACGATCGAAAGCTTTCCAGCTGAAAAACTCGTCGCGCCGCTTTCGTTCGGGGCGTTCGTGTCGCGATCTCGCAACGTCCGTTGCCTACGAGACACACGAGAAAACGTGTCCCCACTGATTAATCAGCTGGCTGCCTCGACCAGATCTCGCCGAAGGAACGCCGCGGTGTTACGCGAGAGGAACAATAGGCGGGAAACGGCTGGCTCGATTCCGTCCGAAGACCCCCGATGATGACGATCACGATAACGATGATGAAGCCACCGATTTTCCCCGTTCGCGGAATGCGGTTCTCCTCGGTGTGGCGCCTCGAACGTTTTCGAGTCGAAACCTAACAGCGAGGAGAGGACACGAGCGAAGCCACGTTATCGTCGCGTGACCGAGCCGGAATGCGACGACGGCGACGGAAAAATCGCAGCGGATCGGTATAAATATGATTACCCAATGGTTTTCGACCTCGCGCCGGCTAACGTTGCGAACACCGTCGAATTGCACGAACCCTCGACAGTATTGCCCGTTCCGGGGATTGTGTAGGGTGACTTGTCCTGTGAACGAACATAATTCGTATTAAACGAGAAAATAACATCTATGATTCGATAATTGTTATTACAAGTTCACAGATGTCTTTCATTTTTCGTTTATTATCTTATTCGCCACTAAATTTATGTAGCAGTTCTTCGAACAACAACGTAGCCTTCTCATAGAAATACTAACTTCAACAGACATGCAGCGTTCGTTCATTCATTCACACAGGTTTGCCTATTCTTTCTTTTTTTTTGCTGGCCGCCAGACCGTGTCGTGTGGGATTCGATGCCCGATCGAACGGCCGCCTTTCTTCTGCGAGATCTCTCTCTCTCTGCACACGGTCGCTAAGGTTACTTCGAATCACGACCTCTTCCGGCCGGTAGGGTCGTAGTCTCCCTACTCTCGTTTCTTGGGGCACGAGAGCCTGTAGAGGAGCCAACAACGAGGGATCGGAGAGCAGCTGGGGGTCTAATCTGTAGCCTCTCGCATGGTGCGCGATAACGTGGCCGAAGTTCCGCGGGGAAAGAAATCGAAGCGCAGGAATCGTCTTAACAAATCTTACCTCCTCGGACTCTTCTTTCGTTCAGATATCGGACCGACGAGAGACAATAAGAAAATCTAGGGTTTCGGTTTCTGGATAAGTTCTCGTCGCAGTTCCAATATCCTCTTCCTCGTGTGGTCGAACTACGGGAAACCCTGTCTATTCGGCAAGGGTCTTTTATCCCTCCGCAACTCCCTGCTCACGTGGTGTACCTGTAACATCGAAAGACTGTAATGGTAACACATTATATGCATACCTTTTATCAGGAATTGGTCTGATTCATCTTTGTGAGCCCGTAATCTACCGTGTTCGTAAACTCTGCACTAAATTCGAGTATGCAAAGTATCAATCCTTGAAAGATCTAGAATCTGGAACGTAGTACCTAGTTGTCAGGGTTTCAACCCCCTTTCTTGGATGGCTTCGCACAACATCCGAGTTTCCAAGTACCTCGAAGTTAGTCTGGATAAGAACTTACCCAGAAAAAAGGCTAGAAGCGTTTCCCAAACGAAGTCACTTCCTGCATGGGGTCAATGGGCGAGGGTGCCTGTAGAAGTTGGAAACGTTGGGTCAGCCAGGTGCGGCAAAGACCCTGGCGATCCAGCCTTGGGGGTAGTTTGATGATTTTTTCGGTGCGATTGGAATCGTGGCTGTGGCATCATCGGCCGCGATCCCGCTCGAGAATGTTGCTTCTCACGGAGCAGATATAAATAGACGAAGTGCTAAGACATCGCGGAACGTCGGTGTATATGCGCGAGAGCGGTGCCCGCCTCGGGGTCCAAATAGTACGGCTAATTTCTAACGAGATAATTGGCCGTTATGCGCGGCGTGCCAGCCTTTGTTCGCGGCTCGGACATCGTCGTCACTAGAAGATCAGTCGTGAAACAAGTTAACGCTTCCCCGATTCTACCGGCCGACGAACCCGATCGGTGTGTACGGGGCTTTATTTAGGCGCGTCCGTGCATTCGCGACACGTGCTGCACTCGGTGAATAGGCGACGACGAAGACGAGCGGACGAGGAATAACGAGATCTCCGGTATATGGTCGTGAGGAGTAACTTTAACCCGTTAACCGGCGGTGACGAGCTAACTCGAAAGAATACGCGATCGTTCGCGATTACGATTCGCATCCTTTGCAAGAGCGAATATTCGACGAGCCGAAGAAAATCAACGGAGTTAGATCGGTGCCACGAGGACACCGTCTAGCTGCTCCCGTTCGCTCCGGAAGCTTAGAATCTCGCTGACAATCTCGAATAGCCGGCGCGGATAATTGATCTAATTTATAGGACAGTCTTCAAGGGCTATGGAAGTTCTAGTAGCTGTAGTCTGTCCAACAAGACGACCGGAGTAAATATAAAGAACTGCTAGAAGCCAATCGACTGCAACAGAACTGCTCCACTGACTTGTCTCGTTCGACAAACTTTCGAGAGAGAGAGAGAGATTCCATCGGAGGTGATCGGCAAGCGATCGAAACTTTTGTCTGGCAGTGTCGCGGTCGCGGAATGACGAGCGACGTTCCGAATTGAGAATAATTCGTAGCCGCTGCTCCGTATCTGTCGAGGCGAGTAACGAGCCGAGTCTCCAGCTCGCGTGCCCGCTCTCGAGGACTCGATCACCGACAAAAACCGGGCGGCGTTAATTTTCTTGGGCAACGATAACGAGCAGTCGAGGAGCGGGTTTATCGCGGGGATATATAGATATGTATACATACATACATACATACATACATACATACATACATACATATATATATATATATATATCTGACTCTCTGGGAAATAGCGCGATATTCGATCAATACCGGGCAGGTATTCGACGGCACACGCGTTTCGTTCGCTAGGCAAGGGCTGCTGGTGCTTGCTCCGTTTGCTGGTTCTGGTTGCGCCGCGGCGTTCTGCCGGCAGGCGAGCGGAAAACCCGAAAGGACAATTCTCTTGGAGCGAGCGAGAAGGACGAGGATAAAACGCACCCGTATACCCATCGGGTGGTTGCTACCCGATGGAGGGGGACATAGAACGAGGCAACGGGATTCTAGCTACCTGAGAAACCTTCGGGAAAGTGGGCTAAACACCGTGACACGGCCTAACCGTTCCCCAGACCGCGTGCAATCTGTCCGAGAAGATTTTGCGAACGTCGTCACGATTGTCAGAAATCGAGCCAACACACGGATACTTTGAATGTAAACGAGGGACGTTCGTTTGTGCGAACTAGATGAGTAATGGCGCTACTTCCGGAACGGGCTCGAAATGAAATATGTCGGGCTCTCGAGTCCATGCACCTTTGCGAGAAGAGTTTTTTAAGCATACAGCGCGATTTAAATCCGATTCTATTTCTGCTACAGTCGAAGAGACGATGTTCCCTCGTCTTCTTCGTCCCGACGAAACTGCACCGGCGAGAGTGCAATCGGTGTTCGTTCGCGTTGCGGTTTTCCGGAGCGTGGGATCACGTCGTTTTCTGTTTCTCGTTGCAGGTATCATCACGGGCAGTTCCGTTCTACAATAAGAAAAATGTCAGCACCGGGCAAAAGGACTTACCTCCGCGAGGTGAATCCCTACCTCGTTTGCCTGTTGTGCAGGGGCTACCTCATCGACGCGACCACCGTCGCCGAGTGTCTGCATTCGTGTAAGTGAATCAACTCATCCTCTTCGAATGATATCTCCCCGGCCGACTCCGAGAACGGATAATGATACCGTGCCGCTTCCTTTCTGTTTCCAGTTTGCAGGAGCTGTATTTTAAAGCATCTGAGCACCGAGGCCCACTGTCCCTCCTGCAAGGATGATCTCAACAAGGCGAAGCCGAACATCAAGTACGTTCACCGTTTTACACCGCTGCTCTCGCGTCGTATCGAATCTCCATCGATGTTCGAACGTTTACATTTTCGTTTGCTTTCAGAGCGGACAAAGCGTTGCAGGAGATCGTGTATAAATTGGTTCCCGGACTCTATCACAAAGAGATGCGCAAAAGAAGAGAGTTCTACAAGAAGCACCCGGAGCACGGTAACTATTTTCCATTCCTATAGAATTATTAAATTGCTCCTGACTAGCATGCGAACATACGTGGAATAAACGTTCTCATCGGAGTGTGTGCAGCAGTTTGCGCAAAGGAGATGAAAGATTTGAATAACTTCCACGGGAAATTCAGTTTGCCGACGGTGATCTGAAGATCCGATTACCCCGAGAAATATACTAACGCGAAAACGAACTTTTCAGCGGATTTCGCGACTCCGGAGCAACGCGGCGAAGACGTCAGCGGCAGATTGATCTTTGCGCCGGAGGATGCTGTCAGTTTAAGCTTGGAGTATCTACCGCCCGGTACGGATCCTATGACGATTCTACTCAGCACGAACGACGACGCGACTAACCTAAACGGACAGAACAACCAAAACGGCAATAACAACGTCGCCAGTAATAACACAAGCAGCCACAACGTGAACGCCACGAGCAACCGACGGTACCTTCAGTGTCCCGCGCTGGTCACTATAGCGCATTTGAAAAAATTCCTGGCGCTGAAATACAGCGTCGACATGACGAGATACGCTATCGAGATTTGCCATCGACGTGCTCCGCTTCCGGAGCATTGGACGCTAATGGATGTCGCGTATATTTACGCTTGGAAAAGGGTAAGCAACCGTTGTCCATCTTGAACCAATGTGCAAAGGTTTCTCTTCGTGTCTAATTCTTTGAAAATGTGTGTATATATATATATATATATATCGATCATAATGTTGTTAATATTAAATGTTAAATGTTCTCGGCGCTACGGTTCATTCAATTATCACTGATTTTTGAAAATGTGTGTTTCAGAACGCACCGATGCGATTTTTCTACCGAGTAGCGTTGGAAGAGCAGCTATTAGAAGCACCGCCGCACGACAGGCCTTCCACCCCTGGTTTAGGTGCGAGTTTGCCCCCTGCGGACGCAGCTGTGG
The DNA here is from genome assembly GCA_028455615.1 of Lasioglossum zephyrum. Taxonomy (NCBI): domain Eukaryota; kingdom Metazoa; phylum Arthropoda; class Insecta; order Hymenoptera; family Halictidae; genus Lasioglossum; species Lasioglossum zephyrum. The sequence continues at coordinate 15,362,425 of CM052330.1, read as the reverse complement.
CCGTGCAGAACAGAATCAACAAGGAGAACGCGCCGAACAACGCGGAACGCAAGCCCGAGATCGAGAAAACAAAGAAGAACCCGGACGAGAGGCATCCGTCGTTGGACGTTAGAAACGAAGTTCCGACCGAGAAGTCGAGGGTATCCGTCGAGAAAAAAGCCCCAGCAGAATCTAAGAAGGTCGAGGTGAAAGCGAAACTGCCTCTGAGCAGCGCAGCAGTGTCGACGACGGTGACTACGACGACGGTTTCGTCTTCGACAACGAGCACAACGCCCACAGCGGTGATTAATACGAGCCCGTCGTCGAGTACCTCCTTGAATACCGAGAGCACGAAACTGATCAAAACGCCCATCAAGATACTGAAGAATCCGGATGGACGGTACGAGGTGCTGAGAAGTCCCTCTCTGAATTGGGGCACGAAGGAACAGAACACGGAAACAAAGTCATCGAGCCCCGAGTTCAGCGTGGTCAGTATAGGCAACGGGCAGAACTCGAACGGCGTGAAGATCACGCTGAAGCAATGCACGCCGAGCAACGCGAGTCCGAAGAAATCGAAAGTGATCAGCAACGTTTTGTTGCATTGCGGCCAGTCAGAGAAAGACGGTACGAGCCCGACCGCGTTGGTCATCCAGCAGATCCAAAGAGACCGGGAGAAGCAGCAGGCAGCGGAGAAGCAGCAGGCAGCGGAAAAGCAAGAGAAGCAACGGCGTAGAGTCACGTTCGTGGAACGACCGGCAGCCATCGAGAAGCCTCCGAGCAACGCGGTGAAAACCGCGACGAAGAAGCCGGCAGAACAGCAGGATAAGAAACAGTTTCTTCAAGGATTCCAGCTGACCGCCAGAGAGACGGGTTCGGAGTCTCTCGTGGACTCGAAGGCACCCGAGACGAATACCAGCGGCTCGCCTGCTGAAGCTCAAACGAAAGGCAACGCGGTGAAGAAGGAGGAGGAGAACGCGAAGATCGAGGCACCAACGGAAGGGCAGAATAAAAATTCTGTCGAGAACGCCGGTGGTGTTAACGCAATTATGATTAGAATTAGCGGGAATGCGCGAGTGAACGCAAACAAACAGTGCAGTGACGTGGACGCGCGACCGGTCGGTTCCGCGAAAAGTTCGAGTGCAACTACCGTGAACGCGGGGGCCGGTGGTAATCCGGCAAAGGTCGACGTGTACACTTTCTCCAACGACCCGCCGGTGGTCCCAGCGGGGGCGGTCAAGCGAAAGTGTCCGCCGGGCTTGCCGATCTTCGATATAAAACGGAAGAGACAGCAACAAGGGCAGGTGACGCCTAAGAAACAGACTCCCGTTGCTCCCGCGCCGACTCCTCTGCCAACTACAGTACCGAACAACCTTAAGTCCTCGAGGAAGCTCGCTCCCGAACACGCAATCCCTGCGAAGAGACCCGCAAACATGATGGGAGAGCCTGGTCCTAGTCGAGCACCAACTCTGAGTCCCAAGTCTCAAACGAATCCGATGCTCTCGAGTGATACGAGAAATATCTTGGATGGCTGCGGTTTGAACATCCCTGCGAGTCTCAGTATAACTTTAACCGCGCCAAAGTCCCCCGGTAGCAGCGGAGGATTTGTGGAACCGAATGATTCAAAGGACAATCGGAAGAACGCGCTGGGAAAGGTTAGTCCCAGCATCACTCTGAACGATCGATCCGTGGACCCTCGGGTACTGAAAGCTCTGAAGGCGGGACAGATCAGAATGCCAGCACCACCGAAACCGAAGCAGACCAAGCAAGCGGATCGAGAGATCAATCAACAGAGGCAGACGTCCTCCGGGAAGAGGAAGAGGGAACAAGAATCAAGGGACATCCTGGATCTTAGCGGAGGGAAAAAGGTGGACATGCATCCACTGAGAATACCGCAACCAGTCGCGAAGCTGAAAGCAAAGTCGTCGGTTAGGGACAACATGCCGAACGTATCCGACCAAGGACAAGTGGTAACTTTGATGGGAGGACACAGGTATTACCGAGCACCTCCAGGATCTCTGACTCCAGCGGCTCATCGAGTGAACGACTGTCCTATTCCAACACCGACTCGCACCCCGGTCTACGCTCCAGGATTTTCGAGTCCCATGAGCGGCAGTCGATCAAACACGAACCTGTCGTCCGTTTTCCCAAGCCTGCAGAGTATCTACGCCCTCAGCCAAGCTCCTAATCTTCAACAATTTCAAATGGACGCGAGGTTCAGGCTGCCGCGACCATCCGAGGCGAATTCCTCAGCCATTAACACTGATAACCGAAGTGCGAACAGCAGCATGCCAAGCAAAAGCCACTTAGCCGCCCAGTGCGCGCCGGTGAAACCTGCTCGATCCTCTATCGCGCCTCTAGCCGTTCCCATTAGCAAACAGCAGCAATCCAATGAAAGATCCGTCGTTGTCACTAGTCTGAATCGCACCCTTGCCAACGAGATGAACAAGAACGTCGCGTTTCGAAGCAACGAATCAATGGATACCGCCGACAGTGGACACAAACAACAGTTGTCCGTCCAAACGAAATATCCCTCGACCACGGAGGGTAACAATCGGTGCTCGCCTCGGAGCACCACGAGCAATAGCGGGAGCAATGAGGAGAAGACAACTGTCGAGGTAACGCGCGAGTCGACCGCGGAATCGAACAACGATACCAAAAAAGAGGATAATGCCGCACGGCAGACTCCTCATCGGGAGGCTGCCAGCCCCAGAGTCTCCTCTACAGCTTCTCCGTCGCCTCCACCCGGCGACTCTAACGCCAACAATAACAACAACGAGAACACCGCTGCTCGTAACGATAACGTGGCGACCGGATCGAATGGTATCGACAGCGATCTACCCACCCCAAGTCCGAAGAAGAACACCACCCCCGCCGTAGAAGTGTCCAGTAGCAAATCCCCAGCCAGTCCTGACTCTAGCTCGGTGACCATCGAGAGCAGCCCTTCCAGCAAAGGGTGCGCCACGGTGGAGCAAGGGCTCCCGTCCCCGTCGGAAGAGTCCAAGTCTTCCTCCGCGAAACCAGACAACCCTGTCGAGGACGCGATCATCGACACCGAGAAGAAACCCGCGTTCAAGCAATTGGACACGAAGCAACTGACCTCGGAGATGTTCCAGAAGAGACTGCTGGCCGCGTTCCCTTCGAACGAGTGGACGAACAACCCTTTAGCTGCCGAGCATCTCGGCAATTTTCTCAAGAGCTTAAAGGCTTCGATCAAATCCGAGGCCAAGCTCGAGGGGATTGCGGCGGAGAAGATCGAGGCTCAGCTGGTATGTAACGACCCTGCCACCGTTCGCTTGACCAACGAAGCTTCGTCGAAGACCAGGCCTGACGTGGCCGAACGGTCTTAACCACGAGGAGCGCTCTGTGAACGAGCGAAATGATTGTTCGTCGAGGAAGATAGCTACCGCACTGCCAGATTCATAGAACGCGCGAAGTGAATTGGTCCTTTGCGAAGAGGACAACGCGAACGGGGATGCTTTGTGAAGTGGATAAGGTGTTCGTTCAGTACTAGTCGTGAATCGCGTTGCTGCACCCCGAGCTTTGCGGGCCAATTTCCTGTGATCCTACTTCTCGTGTCGCGCGGAATCAACTTCATCATTGTGTAAATGATTTCATCATTGTGCGAACGCCGAGTGAACGTTCGCGAGTACAAGGTCTTGACTGCAGTCTCAGTTGACAGAGAAAGGGTGAATCGCGAATCGGACCACATAATCGACGGTTTCTCTCGAGCTATGCCGATGTTGTCGAATGTCTTTTAGCGTGGATGAACGAATCGATTTGTATGATCTATTTTGAACGCCTGGAAACCTTAAGCGCGGAGCGTTCTGCGAAACGAAAGAAACCTGGAACCAGTTGCGTTCGACGGAACGCTTCGTACAAAAACACGGTGTACCGCGTCGTACAATACAGGGAAAAGATACAGCTCGGACGCTGGAGATTTTATTTTTTCAAATTTTTTAAGGACACACACACACTCCCAGAGACATACACACAAACATACACGAACGCACGCAACCTCTTCCACGTGGAATTCGAATCTGCGTGCAGTTGCTTCGTCAAGTTCGCAACGTTTCCGCGAAAATGATATCGACTCGTGCGATTCCGTGTTGTTCCACATTGGAATCGTTCCTATCCCGGTCCAATGGAACTATGCGAAAGCGGAGTGTTCGACCAAGTACCTCGCATTGAATTTACAGTCTGCAGAAAGATCGCTGGTCGTTCGAGGTAGCCATCCACTCCAATCGATTGCCTTCAAGACGGCCCTGAACGACCTGCGAATCGTGATTCGTTTGATCTTTTCGCTCAGAAATCATTGATCGCTGTGTCGCAGATCTTTAGGAAGCTTTACAATTTTTCTCTGATCAATTTACAAAACGGGAATCGAACAGGAAATCCGTTGTCCCTGTCTGAAGCTGTGCTAACCCTTCCGCTACTCCTATGTTGGCTAAATCATCTCTAAAGATACTTTTGACAATGTTATTTGAAAAGAAATTAGTTAAGCTTTTAAAAGATTGAATAGCAAGCTGAGCGAACTCACACACATTGTAGAGTCTCAAAGTTCATTGCAACGACATCTATCAGCGAAAGGGTCAACCCGATGATAAAGTGAAATTCGGGTTGTTTTGATTTACTAATTACAACCGATCGCTAGGAACACATTCGATGGAATGAAAATTATGGCTGCATTTGATGCAAAATGCTGCTCTTCGAAAAAATCTTTCTTATTCCTCTGACTTATGCGTTGCATGCGTGAAAAGGGACGCAGGGACCGAAAATCAATGGAGAAAGAATATCTGGAGAAGCTAGGATACAATTAATTGTGTAACGTACGAATCTATGCTATTGTTAGTTTTTCCTTTTTATTATTTACCTTATTTGCGTTACGTTTCACTATGAGTTACTACTATGTATACGTTGTACGATAATTGTTATGTTATGCAAGTGTATTATATTATATGTATTATTTCCTGGTCTGTATATATTTATAATTATACTTAGTCATTCGTTCTTTGCGAGAATGCGCGCAAAATCCTATTACTCTGTAAGCCCGACAACCGTTTCTATTCAAATCGACTTTCGGAACTCGTGGAAACGATTCACGATCAAAAAGTTTTACATACAACACACAAACCGCGTCGTTGCGATACACGACGGACATTCATTTTGAATAATAGAGAGAACGGACATGTAACAACTGAAGGAATATATTATTATATACCTAAAAGTAAAGCTGTGGTCGGTTTATTTTGTCCCCTTGGCGTCTTGCTGTATAAAGTCTTGCTAAAGTTTGAAATTCGAATAAGTATTCACTCCGAAAAGGACCGTTACTTACGGTCCCTTGTAAGCACTGCTGCCACTTCAACAAAAACACAACTTGAAATGAAACTATAAAGGAAACTGATGAAATTATTGAGTGCATTATAGTGACAGATATAAAAGAAAGAAATATTATATATTTCCTTTTAAATATATTTAACGTATCGTTAATATTATATAAATGTTTACAGTACACGAATCAGGAGTACCAACCGACGTATGCAAATCGACTGCAGCGCCCTCGCATGAAGCGTCGAATGCACGCAAACAGTCGTTCTATAGTTCTATGTTCTACACAGTTCTACAGTACAAGTACATCATGGTTGTACGTCGGAGGTATGGTACTCGGAAAGATGAAAGGTTAACTTGCTGTGCAAATGGTGTTTAAACGACTAACAGTTTTGCTTGTCTTTGTATCGTGAAAGAAGAAATGAGTAACATGAAAGAAAATTCTGTCGTTCCTGCGAAAAACGCGACGACAGGAAACGCGAAACCGTATGGAAAGATCGTGTTAACATTACAAAACTGTCTTCTACCCGAAGAGAAGCTTAACTCGACGCCGTCACATTTAGATGGACTGGATGCAGAGACCGAAACTGATCTGCGAATACTAGGATGCGAGCTAATACAGATAGCCGGTATTCTACTGAAACTACCGCAGGTAAATGATCTAATATGAAAGTAAACAAAATGTTTGTAAACGGTATAACCTCTCTAACCTATAAGCCATACTATAATCGTTTCTCCTTCGATCACGACGAACAGGTTGCGATGGCCACTGGACAAGTAATATTTCAACGATTTTATTACAGTAAATCGTTAGTTAGACATAATATGGAAACGACTGCAATGGGTTGTATTTGTTTAGCTAGTAAAATTGAAGAGGCACCCAGACGAATCAGGGACGTCATTAACGTTTTCAATCACATAAAACAGGTATCCAGCCAAAAGTAAGTGTGACTCTGTACTATCTCTATCGCCATTAAATCTCTTGTGATTATATGCATGTCTTTTTCAAAATCTGTTTCAGACCGATACAGCCAGTGATACTAGACCAGAATTATGTGGCGTTAAAGAATCAAGTGATCAAGTCGGAGAGAAGAGTTTTGAAAGAGCTAGGATTCTGTGTTCACGTGAAGCATCCTCACAAAATCATTGTTATGTACTTGCAAGTATTGGGTTACGAGAAGAACAAGGCTCTGATGCAGCAATGTTGGAATTACATGAACGATTCGTTAAGGTCCGATGTATTTTTAAGACATCAACCAGAAACGGTAGCCTGTGCGTGCGTCTATTTAGGAGCCAGACAATTGCAGCTCCCATTGCCGACCTCACCCGCTTGGTTCTCCCTTTTCAAAGTTAACGAATCCGCCATTAGGGACGTTTGCCGTCGTATATTACGCCTTTATTACCGACCACGCGTAAGACCGGAACAGCTAGAGAAACGCGTTGAAGAGCTTCGACGACAGTACGAAGAAGCTAGAACCAAAGCTAGGGGAGGGGACGTTGATAGTCACACACCAAGTCCGCCGCTGCCAAAACACCACAACGCCTGGGGTGGTTTTATCAGCCGTAGCGGTACACACGCGGCTCCCGAAAGAACAAAGTCTCCTAGGTACGGTGTAATCTGAACGCTTTGTCTATCGAGAATTACTTAACACAGCGGTTTTCAACCTTTCATTTTTTTAAATAGATATAATGATATAGACACGTTTTAAAAACTGTTAAGTTTTATTTATTTGTAGATATTATGGTATAAAAATTAATTTTTTATTAAAAAAATTTTTAAGCCTCCCAGGCTAAAAACCGCTAATTAACGCTTGCTGACATAACATCTGAAACTTGAAACTCGCTTGTCTTATCTAGGCGTTCCAAGTCTCCGAGTACTTCGCCTTCAAGAGGTGAAGGAACAAAGCATTCCAAGAGAAAGAAACATAGTCGAAGCAGATCCCGTAGCCATAGTCACGGACGTTCCCGGAAACCGAAGAAAGCGCAGCGAAGACGATCGGGAAGCCATAAATCTTCACGTAGTCGATATAGATCTCGTAGTCGGTCTCGAGATAGAGATACCGAAAAATCAAGTAAACATCGTAGCAAACACAGACGACATTGAATCCGTTCGGTTGTATGAACAAAATTATTTCATATTACAACAAAGACACTGCGGACGCGTTAGGCAGTTGCATCCAATTTGTAATATAATATGAGGCCTTTTTTTATCTCCGTTTCATTGACAGAGAACTTAAAAATAGGAAGATTAATTTCTGTTGTGTGGTACATATCTTGAGTTTATTTAATAACGCTAACTATAGGGGTTGAAACGAATAATTTGTAAGAGTGTCCACTCTAAGTACCTTGTAAAGAAAGAAAGAAAGAAAAAAAAAATGAAAAGTAAGAACGGTATCATTCTCAGAGAAATATTACGAATAACAATACTTAAAACGGCGTGTATTTAATACAAATGCAATTTAAAAAAAAAATAAAGTTTTATATTCATGTAGCGCCGTATATCATTTTATAGAATCCAGCTGGCGGTGCTCTCTTCTTCTCGACAGAGAGTATAGCAGAAAAATCTAACGATGACAATTGCGGAAGGATATGAACGATATATCCCCTGTAATACTGAAGATCTTCAATGGGATTTCCGTGCAGCGTTAATGACCGAAGGTTATGCAAATTTTTCAATTTTACAACGTCGTTGATATTCGATATATTGTTCCCGTGTAAATACACGATCTTTAGATTCGGAAATTTTGTAATGTCATCGCCGATGTTCTTTATTTCGTTAAAAGAAAGATCGATCCAGCTAAGGTACGCAGGATCATCGAGAAGTTTCTGCGCGAGACTCTCAAATCCGTCCATCGATGTTAATGCATTATGGCTTAACCAGAATGAACACGTTACGAATCGGTCTGTAGGAGTTCGCAACGGGATTTTACCTGTTCGCACTGCTTGCGGACGTTTGTCTGCCAATTCTCTTGGAATAAAACGATTTTTGTTAAACATTTTCGTTCTCGAAACCACAAATGTTACTTGAATTAATGGCATACCTCTCATGGTTGTTGCTTTTTTAAACGACAAATCTAATGGCGCAGCTATCATCATCTCTTGCCGTTCATTCCGTTTGTAACGAGAAAGCTCGTCTTCGTACGGATTCGAAACATCCATGTTAAATTAAAAAGTGAAATTGCTACCGTCAATCTAATAATTTAGAAATAGTTTGTCAAATAATATTGGTGCACACTGCTTCATCTAAGTTCACTCCGATTTAAGGTCGTCGTAAGTATTCCGAATTGATTTAGACAATTGATTAAACGAATGCCTCGAAATGTTCGTTCACGGTAACTTAGAATCAAACTAATTATTTAACAATACTGACTGATAAATTTGCCGCGGTTACTCCTATTGCAATTCAAATGGAAGAAATTCTGCCGCATGCTTTTCCGAACACTTAAATTCTAGTATTCAAAAGTTCTGATAGAGCGCGTTCTTTTCGAATTTCGCGCGTTTCTTAGGCGTCGCGTTCAGTCATGTTATCGCTCTATTTACATACATATTTAGCGGGAAGGAGGTTGTCGTACAGTAACCACAGTAACGTATTGTGAAGAAATTAGTGGACTCTTCATGGATTGGAGGGAAAATACCGGAAGAATTCAGGACTAGAAAGCGAGACGATCGTATTACGAAATTTTGGTAATTTATTATGAATATTTGATGAACATAACCCATGTTATACATTCATTTTTCGAACACATATTAATAAAGTATCCCATTTTAGTTGAACTTTTACTTTGCACATCACTGCCTACGTCACGTAAACTGCAAACGGCTGTTTGTCCCCTGCCTTTGGCAGCTCTGAAATAGACGTGTACTTACAACAGTAGAGTATTTCAAACGGGAAAGGAAAATGCCGCGAACGAAACAAACGCGAGAACTGAAAGCAAACCTGCAAGCTACGGACGATACAGATTTGTTGGTAAAAGATTTTGAGCGTAAGGCTCGTATTCGAATTTTAAAAATGGAAGCAGAGGGGAAAATGGCGATTAAAGGTCTCATAAATCACATTGACCTTACCATATCTCGGCTTCCGTTAGAAGTACGACGGATGACCCTTGGCGAATTATTAAACACCGAGATCCACGAAGAGAAGGAGAATTGCGGGCAAGTTACATTGTCTATTGACGAACATTCGTTTAAAACACCTGCAACAACAAGAGCAAAGAAACCCACAAAGAGAACTACCGTTGCATCCGATGATGGGTACGTGACTGAAGGAATTACGACGTCCCGTGCCTCGAGAAGTCAAAAACCTGAGCCCCGAAAGAATACGAGAAAGACACGCAGCAGTTCAAGATCCAAGCAAATAAAGCTTAGCGAAATTAATCAAGACACTATAAAGAAAACAAGGAAATTACTTGGCAAGGAATCTACAAACACTGATCAATTTAAAACTCCTGGACTGAGGCCAAACAATAACGCCTATAGTCTTGTGACTCCAAAAATCACACCGAATACACCATTGAATGTTTTGAGAAGACCAAGGCAAGGGGAGATGGTTCTTAGTATGCAAGGTAGTCCCTTGTTGGTTTCCGCAGTTGTTCAGGAAAATATTGCGAATATTAATGTACCTCTGAGCAATGGCAATGTAATATCTCTGCTACCCAAAGATGGTCTGCGCATGTCTCACATTCCAACTCTAGATGCAGAAACCATGCGACAATTAAAAACCTTAAAGGGTCACATCGAGAAAGTTATGTTACAAAAATGATAAATTTCTGTGGCATGTATTTTATTTATAACTTATACTAGTAACATTAGGATACTTCATTGAAGATAGAATTGAATTTTTGAATGGTTTATTGAACTGATAGATTAAGAAAACCTATAAGTATAACTATAATTATGTTCAGACACTGTCAGCTGCTGCCTTTTTTACGTGATAATAAATGTGTAACATAAGATTAATCAATAAGATATTTGTGTAAAGAAATGTTTTCAGAATAATTGTAATAAAAATTGCATGTAAGCAAAGCCTATAATATATTCATATAATACAATTAGCCTTTTATTGAATTAATGATCTTAGGAAATAGTATAAAAAGAAAAGAGTTTCTAAGTCAATTTTTTTTTAAATCGTAGAATTATCGCATCGACGGGCGGTAAAGATTAAGGGCGCGCAGGTTGCACATTTATATTTTAATGCACATGCGCGTAGAAGTAAATCTGTCAAATGAGCCGAGTGTATTTGCTTTCTTCTACTTTATGATATTAATAGTGTTTTCGATAATAATAACGTGTAGAATTATGCACGAAGTATCGTAGCATCGTTTCCCGATGAATAGTGATCGACACGATTCTTTCATTGTTCCCTTGTGTTTGATGAATCTCATTATTAACCGCTGCATATACAACAAACGTGCGAATGCGTGAGAAATGATTAAAATGTCATAGTACTTGTTACCGAGTTCATCAACACAGGTGTAACAAGTTTATTTAGTTAGATTTTGCATTGCTGGAAACAAACATTAAGTGGCCCGTATCTTCTTTCCTTTTCATTAACTCTATACCTCGCTGATATCGAAAGGTTCTGAGAAGACAACGAATTCATCCTTTCAAAGAACTGTATTGAAATAATTATTATATCGGTAATTGTAAATAACAGAATGTAAGATAACCTCCAACGAATTATGCAACGGATATTTCGAAATATGGTTTGACTGCAACTTATACGAAGAAACACAGTTGAGAGAGACAATTACAAATAATATTGTCCACGCACAGGTGATTTGCTTCGAAGCACGATAAAAGGTATGTTCGTGAGCCTGTTCAAGTAGAAGCAGCAACATGGTGCGTGTAATCACGGTACATAATTTCTTGGGACAACACATTGCTCAGATCGAGGAGTCGACTGCCAGCTGCATAGCCAATGCATCTGGACGTGAAATGCTCCTCCTAGCACTTTCGACACATTGCGTCGAAGTATGGGAATTGACAATGTCCGATGTGAAACTTCATACTGTGTTTCCAACAGTCGATATGATCAGTCAAATGGTACATTGTACCAAAGGTGACTATGTGGTCACGCTGGAATCAAAATATGCTAGGGATGGAACTATTAATAGCGAAACAGGAAAACCAACTAATAATTTTGTTAGAATCTATGTCAACTGGGCTATAGTGAAAGACCAAAGTCAACCCATGCGTGCTAGAATCGCAGGACGCGTTACTCCGAGCTTAAATCGGCCTCTGAATAGCTTAGAGATGATAGAGCTACCGTTAAGCGTGCAGCCCACGTTAATCGCCTGTTGCCAAAGCACTGGCAACCTTTTGGTAGCAGCAGGTAACAGTGCTATCCTCCACGAGTTCAAAGTTGAGACGCAACAAGTCTCTAAAATGAAATTCATTGATTTCGAGGCAAGACCATGGTCTTTAGGATTCTCCTTCTATCCTACATACATGGAGATCATCGAAGATTTTATTGCTGTCATGGATAAATCAAACTTATGTGTTTTTAGACTTACTAATTCAATGTATGAAGATATCGATCAATTGAGTTCTCTAACTTCTACAAATTCTTCATCTATCGACAAGACATCGATATCCACAGACTCCTCCCTCGTGGAGTACAGCAACAGCATGGGAAACCAAGATGACAACATAATACTGCAGACAACAAATACAAAGCACAGAAACTCCACGCAGGATCTTCATTATGCTGGATCAGAAACCAACGATACAAAATCTAAAAAAAAACGTAAGAATTCTAAAACAAGCATATGGTATAAACTAGAAACAGGAGATTTCAATACGCTAAAATGCAACAATAACAAAGCTATCATAGATTTGGATCGTTTAGCGCACAACGAGAAAGACGAACTGCAAAGACTAATTGCACAGGACGTGATCGATGGGAGTTCGCAATCATTCACTATCAATTTCCCATCGATTAGTTTAGAAAGAGCAGGTCCTGGACATACTCTAAGCCCATTTATATTGAATCCATCGGACGTAAGGGTCATAATTAAAACGAATTCTCCAGATTTAGGGTGGTCGGAGAATTACACGATAAAGAATTTATTGTCTTTGAAAATTGTAGCAGTTAATAATAATTCGAAATTCGACGGAAGCTCTGAACTGTTTAGCTGCTTGTTGCTAAAGCCACTGTACATGAGAAAGGAATGCAACAGTGCCTGCTTGAAGAAGTCGATCCTCAGGTCAGAGAAGTACAGGTACTTGCAGGGTGTAAGCTGTTTCCTCTGCACGCTGCAAGAAGGATATCTTTACCACTTCTCTGCAACTAGTTCGAATCCCACGGATGCAACTTGCTTAACAACTTATCCATTCACTGCACCTGTTAATCGCGTCGCTTTGGAGCACACAGCCCTTCATGCCCTAACCGAGGCTGGTCTGGAATCCTATACTTTACGGTTGTCTCATCACATTGCTAGAACCTCGAACAACCTGGAAAATTACAAAGTTACATGTCCCGGCGTTGCAGAACCTGTTTGTCTAATCGGTTTACGACCATTTTTAGGAATCCAGCAATTATTACACAGTAAAAGCTACTTAATTCTCTTGGCAAAGGCGGATAACTCATGGACACTGTACTCCTTGATCCTACCAAAACTGGAAAACTTGTATTACGACCTTTTAAATGCCGCAAGAAGTCATAAAGCTACCAGTCCTGGAACGTACAGGCATTTGCTTGGGGAAGCTCATGCTCTGATACGTTTAGCTAAGGACACTGTATGCAATTCTGTGGAGAACGAGGAGGTCGACGATGCAACGAACAAGAATGGTATAAAAGTAAAGAATTTGTACAACCAATCCTGCGCATTGCTCGCCGATTATTATATTAGATCAGAATACGAATCGGACTGGGATCTTTGTATACCATACTATAAAATGTCTGGGTTGAAGCCTGCGGAAGTTTTGTCCAGAAAATCGAGCAAGGATGCTCCAGGTCTTGTTACTTTCTTAACAGAGATTTTACTGACTCTGAAAAGCGGCTCGGAAGCCGATGCGTTGTTCCAGGGGTTCAATATTGTGGAGATAATCTGCAAACTTAAGAAAGGCGACTTGCTCAAATTAATCTTTGGCAGCCCCGTCCTTCGCGAGTACACTACAGAGAAGCTGATACATCTTTTATTGTTGTACGAGACCGACGAGTTAGTTAAATTAGCTTTAGCAGTTTTGTACATTCAAGCGGAGAAGCAAGAGCAAGCGGGAAAGGCACTCGAACCTGTCTCCTCGCATTGCATCAAAAGAGTGATCATCGAACATTGGGATTTATTATTCGACATGACTGCCATGAGAAAGAGGAGCCCTATGATCCCGACGTTCTCCGATTTCGCTGGCATGTTGATGCGCCAGAAGAATTTAACGTTCGTCGAGATTCTGATACAGATCATCGAGGACGATGGAATCTTATCTCTGCACCAAATTATACAGGTGTTTCTGGAGTATCTACCCTCGAGGGTGGGTCGGGACGGCCATTATGCCGCGCTGGCGTTGCAGCTTTTCCTCGAGAAGTATCTGCACAATTACTTTAGTACAAAGCTGATCACGGACTCATCTGCTATAAACAAGAATCAAATATGCACGGACTTTGCCCTGGTCGAAGCGTTCAAGCTGCTGGTACGCTCGTACCTCGGCAAACTATCTCAGACCAAGGTGTACAAACTAGAGAGTAAAGAGAGCATAGACGAGAATTATAATAACTTCATATTTTCAAAGTTTAGACCCGATTACCTAGATCGAATGCCACCGTACGCGAAAGATTATCAAAAGGTGTTGAACGCGAACAACTTGAAGGACTTAGCGAACATCGATAAGACTGAGAATGAGAAGGATATACCTGCGGAGTTATTTAAACTGCAATGGTTGCTGTCCTGCGACTTTGTACCTAACGAATGTTTTCACGAGGTGAAACAGTTCCTCGAGACGCAGGAAGTCGAGGGCAGCTTGTCTTTAAAAACACTGTGCATTCAGGACACAGAGGAAGTGACCGCCCTGTTGATGGAGAAGTGTCCCCAGGCGGTTGTGCAGTATGCGAAGGTATAATTCCACTGTTCCTAATGTTGCCAGTCGATCTTATGAAAACATTTCACAGAATTCTGTAATTTCAGGACGTTTATACTAACGAAACCGAGTGGAAGTATCTGATCGATTTAACGCAAAAGAAAATTGCTGCGTCCAATATGCGAGAGGAATTGCATTGCTTATACACGCAAATCATGAAAGGTAAATCGATTAGAGAAGTTGAGCGTGTTCATTACGTACAATGTAATCGTTACGTTTCAGAAATTCTAAATTACCTGCCACACACATTGTCGTTGGATGGTCTGCAACGTATCGTCCCAAAGGACGACATCATCGCATTTCAAAAATGTACTGAAATGTGCACTCAAGTCACGCACGCGGAACAAGTCAAGTCTTTGATGATGGAGACCGGACAACAGCTCTTGTCGACGCTAAAATTATGAGCAACAGTCTTAACTACATAATCGCGTCGTCTCGTGACGATAGTATAGGTCCAATTCATTTTATCTACAGAAAAATATATATTGCCGATGCAACGACGGGAATTGTCTTGCACGCAAACATAGGACAGATACGTTCGGAACAAAGTATACTTAGTCAAATTTATTATGAACAATAATTCATAATTCCTCATGTGATACGACATTTGCGAATTCCTATTTCACTCGCAATTCATCGCTTACCAGAAGTTACTTGTCATTCAACATGGTTGTTGTATTGCCTGTTCTTTGAATTTGATTCATTGTTCATTGCTCTATTTCGCGTACGATTTTTCAAATATTATTCTCGCTTTGATCGATGTCTTTTTCTATATGTGTTGGTGATAAATTTGCAAACAATTATTGTCTAATGCACAATTTTCTCAAATATCATTGCGGTCTAGTCATTTTTACGATATTTTAAAGAGTGCACATGTCTTTGATCGAATTTATTAATGTGTTCCCGTTTCTTTAGAATGTTTCTAGCCACGCACAAAATTTCTATGGATAAAGTTTTATCAAAAAAATGTCAAAAAATCGAAGACAAATACTATAGATGAAATTAATTCATATTATAATCGATTGTTGAGATGTTCTATATAGATATATTGTATTGTGTCTAGACGAATGTTATCTTTCCCTTAGCTGATGTCAAAACAGAACTATTTATTGAAAGTCTAATGCAAACTTGGATGAATAGAGTTCGGGAGTTCACAGTACTAATGTTCGGTCCACAGATTGTTTTATATTATATAATTTCGATTATCTATTATAAATCATTTATATTTTAATTACTGAGGGTAAGATGACGCGCGTTTAGAAAACTAACGCTAAGGATGGTTACTTTTTACTAAATTCGTTGATCGTATAATGTAGTATTTTCATCAATCTCTGAACGTTACGAAATATGTAACTTTAATGTGCCTTTAGGATTAATTTCTCTTTGTTACAAATATATAATTCTGTTAGAAGTGATCTACGATATTTATAAATTAACGATAGGAATAATATATCTGTAACTCATATCATAATGCTTCTTCACTGTATAATTACACTTTTATAACGACATTAATTTATCTGAAAAGAGAACGGCGATTTTTCTAATTCGCGTATATCTTTAGGGTCTTAAAGTTAATTATTTTACTCAGGGATTAATTCAATTTTATTGATTCCATAACAATTTTATGTACATATAATTTATATAACCCATTTTCAATTTATATAAAATGAAATGATAGGAGCTGTATACCTGTTAGAAATATTGAATCAAAACAACTTCTAAAAAATATAAAGTATCATAATCGGGTATATAATATTGTTAAATTACCCACTCTCGTAGCAATGAAATATCTAAAAATCATGATTCCAATCGATGTTTATATACACAATTCTGAACTATTGGAAAATAGTTTTTAAGCATTTTTTAATTCTGTTACCATAAAAACTAAAAACTGTTTATACTTTTTCAACAAGTAGCTTCAACAAGTTTTGCATACCTTCATACAATTTCAAACTCCTTATTCAACCTCGCTAGATCTCTACAAATAGATAAAAGAATTTTATTACACACAACTAACTATTAAATGTTCTTATAAAATTCGTGGCAACTGTTTGAATCGTACCTGCTTTCTATGGCATCGTTCAGATGGTATTTGTGCATCAACGAGATCACAAGTCTTAACGTTGACCAAATAGTATTCGACATCGCTTTCGGTGACAAGTTTTCACCATGCGCTCCACGACCAGCAGCTTGTTGATTTAAAGCAGTTAAAAGATGTTCACCAGCTTCTCTGCAAGATAAAGAAAAGTGTTGTACTTAACTGAAAATAAAATAGTCAGAAACGTGAAAGATTGATGTTATTTACTTGTATGCGCTAAGGTTTATGCAACAAATCCCCAGATTATAACGTGCTCTAATAAATCCTGGGGATAATTTCAAGGCACGATGGTACGCGTTTATAGCTTCCTCAGATTTCTGACCGTTGGCCAAAGTTGCACCTAATCTATTCCATAATCTAGAATCCTTAAAAAAAATAAGATATTGTTAATAAAATGAGCTCAAATAATTTCAATGAAATGTAACAGATTTAATTATATGTACATTAGGGCGAACTTGTAACGCTGCCTGAAAGCAATCGCAAGCTTTATCATACTCGTTGGACAAGTTAAAAAGTACTCCTAATCCGCATTGAACGTCAGCATCTATTTCGTCCCGTGGATTCATTCGTGCAGCTTGAATATAAAGACTTTTCACTTCTTCGTGTACATCGCTGCAAAAAGAAAGTATTACGTTGGTTTAGTAATGATTTCATGCATCGCGTACAGCTACAAATAATCCTCTTACTCGAACAAAATGGACGTGACACCGGGTTTCAGCTTTTCATCAATGCTAATTTTTCTCGGCGAAAGATGCTTGTATTTCTCATTTTTTAACAGCCATTCTTTTAGAGTTAAACATGCTTGGTTTTGATAAGATTCGTTCGTGTACGAGACTGCAAGAGCCATTAAGGCGGTGCTATTCATAGGATCGAGAGTCAAGCAGTGTTTTAAAGCTGCGATCGCTAATGGATCTTGTTCGTTTTCAGCTTGAGTTTTACCAAGCAGTAACCAAGCCTCCGGATCGTTTTCGTTTTGTTTCGCCGCTGCTTCGAAGCAAAGTATAGCACTCGGTAAATCTCCAGCTTCTAATCTCTTTTTCCCTTCTTCTAATGGATTAGGTACGTCCGTCATTGGATTTTCTTTGTGAAATTCGTATTCCTTAAATGGATCGTAGTATGTGTCGTATTCTGATAACCATGAATGTCTGCTGGATACTTTTTCGCTAGACATTATCTTGTCCCATTCGTTTTGGAATTTCAAATATGAAGAATCTGCATTGTCTGCTTCTAAAACACAAATCATCAGCTAGAACCTCCTTAAAACAACATCAACAATTTAAAACAGAACAACAAATGAACCTGGCGATGGATTGTCTTTCTGAAACTCATCTATCCAGTTACTAGCAATTGCCAACTCTTCTTCACCCTCTTGTTTCATAAATTTCATGAATTTTGAATATGATAAATCATTCTCTGTCTTCTCGGTTGTGTTTTCTTTGTTAATATCAGTTTGTATCGCATCTATGCTGTGCTCTATGTACTCTTCAGCCCATTTCGGTCCTAGGCCTAATTCATGTGTTTGCGGCGATGCAATGATTGGAGCCACAACATGTTCTACATCGGGTTGCCAAATATCATCTGTATGATTTTCCTACATTACAGGAGAAACAGTCATTTATTTTTTAAGATTCTACAACGTCGCTAGCGCACACTGGAATAATGTGTAACAAAAATGATTACTCTAAAATGACGTCCTGATTCGAGATACTGATTTGCCCAAGCTGTGTCTAAACCAGTTAATTCTTGAGCTACTCCTGGAGCTGCTATAGGTGGATGAATGTTGTGATCAATGTCTCGCATTTCTTGTAATAAATTATCCATTCTAAATGTCTGAGGACACGAAGCATTTTCTTCTAAAAATTGTTTAACTAACTGATCTGAATCTATTGGCTGAAATGGCTCCACATGTCCGAATGGGTGATGTATTCCTTCTTCCTTGAATCCATGATCGCGTACAAAGTGTGATGTTAGGTGGATCAAAGAGCTAGGTCCACCACAGTCACCCTCGACCAATTCGCGGAGTGCCATTTTTCACTTGCTATTACTATACACCTAATCGAAAGAAAAAATATTCCATTAGTAGCTGCTCAGAGAATGTCATCGGTAGCAGCGGTGTTTGATATATGCACATGTAACTGCAGTCATGAAACATTTTTATGTTTTCTGGCCTGAAATCATCATATTTCGATAAAACACAATAAAAACGCACGACCTAATCATACAGTCGCGTTAAGCAATTTCACTGTACTCGTTTATTTTTTCTTTTTCAATGCTGATTAAATGCCAAAGTAGAGCATAGCAAAAACAAAATAAGACGTCCGCTAGGAAAATCGTACACACGCGAGTGAATGAAAGTTTACGATGGGAGATTTCACGCGCGCGTCAAAGAACAAAGTGCACAAACCTTTTGTCCCGAGGAATATTATTTAATATTCGTACGGTGCCGTTGATGTTGCACTAAAACCGCGTTTTTTTGCGAAGCACACACCGTTCGACGAGATTATTCATTTCCCTGGCATCGCGCAACGTCGGGAATATCTACTAAATAAATTCTGCTGTATAATGGTGGGGTGGATGAAATTATCATAGCAAATGTACGTGTTAACGTTTGATACTAACAAGATGCATATCATAAAGACATTGTGCATGAACAGTTGGCGCATGAACGTCAAATCAACGAGTTGTTGAACGACGCACTGTCGAACATCTTTTTCTGAAATAGCTACATGTACATTGGTCGCGTTAATTAGTGCACGTGAGTATGTACAACTTTTTTCACGACGAGAACGTTGAATATTTTCTATCGGTAATTATCAAAAGCCTTTCATCTGTCGAATAGTTATATAACTAATTAAAAATCCTATGAGTATTGTATATATTCTCCCGGCTATTTAACAAAAATTTCAATATCGACGACATCGATTATTATTAAACGACGTATATTTTCTACGGAAAGATGAATCTTTATTTTATCGGTACACAAGAGGATAATATCGGAAATTATTCAAGAATTTCCGAAGCATTTCTTGAATGATCGAAATTGGACAAAGTTATTGTAAAATATTCCACGTGCAATCCTATCGGAACGCCATCGTGCGACGTACGCGAGAGTCAACTCGGAAAACAAAGTAGTTTTGATTCACTAGGTTCTTCAATCTCATTGTTATGTAAAAACGTGGTCATCTTTGCCGATTCCATTTGTCTTGTTTCGTCCGTAAGATTATAATTATACGGACGAACAGTCTAGGATATTAAGATGACCGATTTTGCGAAAGCACAACTTTTAAAATACGGCTGGACCGAAGGTACGATTTCGAGCAGGTTATGACATTTTCGTAGAAATTACTTTTCACTTTAACAATCATTTGTACACCGTGTTTATACAGGTAAAGGTTTAGGAAAGAATGAAAGCGGTATCACGGATGCGTTAAAGCCGAAATTGAAATTCGATTCAGCTGGGATAGGTCACAAAGAAGACTGGAACGAGTGGTGGGCAACTAGTTTCAACAATGCGGCGAACAACATTATGGTTGAACCGCAATCGCAAGGTGTCAGCATATCCGTGTCAAAGGAAAGTAAAAACGACTTACCTAAACACTTGTCTCGAAGTCAATTCAGTTATGGAAATTTCATGAAAACTTCCACCCTTCTTAATGGAACATTGATGCAAGAACATAATTCAAATCTCCCAAAAATAGAAAAAGACAAACAGGATGTTAAGCCCGTTTTTTTAACAGATGAAGAGTTGTTTAAAGTTTGTGGGGGTAGAACTGCACACAAGGGAGCTAGGCATGGTTTAAAGTTAAATGGTAAATTAAAAAGGATCGAGGAACAAGAGAGGAATTTCTTACGAATGCATAACATTAAGTCTGAGACAGATCTAGACACAGATGAGGAGAATCTACCTATTAATCTTTCTCCTGAAAACAAAGATGTTTCAAAACAATCCAAGTCTTCGAGGAAGAGAAAGAGGAGAATAAACGATTTAACGCATCAATTAAATAGTGTATGTAATATAAACGATGCTGTGGAGAAGTCCAAGCCAGAAAAAAAGAAAATAAAGACAGGAAAAAATTGCCCAGGAAACCATAAGTCCAATGGCACTGGAAAAGAGGAAGGAGATAAAGAAATTGGTGATATGCCATTTCCTGTAGAGGGGAACTTAGATAATTGGGTGACCCAGACAAAAAATAGAAAACAAATAAAGGATTATTGTGAGTCTCAGAACCAAAACAAGAAGAAACCTAAAAGGAGAAAAGATCAAAAGTATCAGGATGGTAATTTGGATCTACAGGAAGATGAAACTGTACAGTATCAAAGTCGAGAGCACTATATTCATAGATTGAATGCTACATGTCACAGAAAACTTTTTCCTAACGACTCATCTTTAAATTCTAGTAACGATGAAGAGTCATTTCCTTCTCCAGACTCCCTGGACACATACACAATAAATGAGTGTAACACATTAAATTATAAAATATCAAAAAAGAAAAAAGCGAAATATCTTAAGAAACAGAAGAAGATGGTGCAAAATATTGTAAAAGGTTTTGATACTGTTCATGTGGAAGATGTTTCAGAAGGAATCGATACCAAAAGAAAATTAAATATTATAGTAGATAAAATGGTAGATATTAATATTATAATAGATAAAACAAAGGTAATGAAGGAAAGTAGTAAAAAAATGGAGGAGGATAACAAAAGAAAGGATAAAAGTTCTATACACTGTACAACATTAGGAAGAAGAAAAGAAAAACGTGGCAAAAAAAAGAAAAAGAAGAATAAATGATGTTTCAGTATGAAAAATGTATTCCGACGCTAATAACCATTAGCAGTTAATGCAACGTAAAATAAACAAAATAAAAAGAAATGTATTACATTTAAGTTTTTCATTTATTTATTTTTTAGATTGTATATTGATCAAATTTTGCCATGCAATATTTTGTAATAAGCGTACACGTTTCCAATGATTTTTCATACCGAATAAAGTATATTTGAAAAAAAAAAAGATTTTCCATTCTTTTAATGTATTTATCTGTCGTTACATAAATTTATTATTGGACACGTAAATGTTTGACAATTCGATAGATGCGTGTAACAAATCGGTTGTACATTATTATATGAATTCGTACAATTAATGTAAATTTGTTATTTTCACATTTAGTAATACGGTCTATACTTGTACATAGTTCGTCTGATAGAAAACAAACATGTTGATGTTTTCTATTAATATCCGTTGTTAAAAAATGTTCCTTATCGAAGAGATCAAAGTTCCTTTAAAAAGTTATCGACGATCCGTGCACGAGTATATACGGTAAACATATTATTTAATTACTATATTTATAGCACCAAAAATTTCATACCGTGCTAAGAGATTATAAAGTTTAATTTCACGAGCAATATATTTGTACAAAATAAAACGAATTTTCTAAGGCCACTAGGATACTCCGCAGAGTGATTAGTAATCTTAGTTTTGTTTTATACTAGTGAATGAATCTCACTCGAGAAGCTTAATGAATATCAATGGATATTAATGTAAATGTATACATATTATACCATTTGAGCTAATAATTGATTTGAATATTGACGGTCTAGATGTGTATTCTTCAATAGGATCTGATTTAAAAAATTTTGCTTATCTTACGATTTCATTACTAATCAAACGATAAAAAAATTCAGATACCCAGAATGGTTGAACTGCGGTCGTCCTCTTATCATTAGGCTATTCTTAATTTATAGATCTTAACAAATTCCTGAAAAATCTGACATTTACACTATAATTAATTATAATTAAATATATTTAAATTAATTATCGTATTATGTTAGGCTACATACATTGAGGTTTTAAATAGTAGTTATAGTATATTTATCGATACTTGAATAAGTATCAATAGTGCTGCCTTAACAATAATATATTGTATAAGGGACACATTCATTGAAGAACTGGATGGATGAACTTACTTTTACATATTTCTGCAATGTTATTAATGAAACAAATTGTACAACGTCGTCTTTGAAACAATCGTAGCATCTAAATATATATCAATATTACTTTATATAGATTAAGCATAGACGAATTTTAAATAAAATAAACTCTTCGTTCATAGAATAGACTTGTCAGAAGCTATCAACATTAAGTACAAATAGCAAAATATACAACAATTCTTCGAGAATGTGTATAAATGAAATATGTATTTCGATGAGATTCCTTTTTCACATAGGCGATGAGTGTAATATAAATACACTTGCAAAGCATATTATTATCGTTACACTTATTTCGATATATATATAATACTTCAATAATTTTCATTGCACATCGCATTGTCGAGACAACGAACGTAATTTAATATCGTGTTTTATAGAAAATATTAGAAGTATTTCTTTATAACATGGAATGTAAATACATTGCCCAATAGAAATTTTTTATCTTTTATAAAAATATAAGAACAATTCGAAACAAAATACAAATATTCAAACATCACGGTATATACATAATATCAACATAGAGTACAACATGTAAGTCTTCTTCTTAGGATTTCAAAACCTAGTCGTAGTAAACTACCTTCATTAACGTTAATGAGATTCTAAAGGAAGCATGATAAGATTGAGGAAAACCGTTGGCAATCTACGGTATGCGATTCGATATGTTAAATCATCATCGTCCATCCGCACCGTCTGTTAGAAATTTCTTTTATAATTGGCTATGTTACTTGTATGTAATTAGCAGATATACTTTTAAATATTATATACTTTGATTCATATACGTGTGTAATTTCAAAGTTCTTTTCTTTCATTTTTTAAATGGAAGCTGGATAGTTGGTTTGATATTTAATCATCAAACTTTTATACATTTAGGCAAAGAATTTAACTGTTTATACAAGAAATCTAATTGACAGTGTTTCCTTAAGAACTACTGCTATTTAAATGGAAAAATACCGTATAAAACCTTCATTAATTATCATTAAACATCAAATACAAATCTTTCTTGCTGTAAAAATATATAGCAGGGATTATACCATAGTAAAATGAAATTTAAAGGAAGCACGGTTTTTAGTTTAATATTTCAATGCGTTTTCAGATCTATTAATGAGATCTCACGTTATTTTCAGACAAACGTTCAATTGGTCTATTTCAGATCTTCGTATCCGTTAAATCGTTCATTTTTAACAAATAATAAATCAATAATAACTAATAGGTTTAATTTTTAAAATATTAATGGCTTTAAATGCATTTGTTGGTTACTGTTCTTTTCACTATGTAATACCCAACGTTTCTACCTTTTCTGCTTAATTTCACCGACTTTTTGTCGGTATGAGAATGACTGTTGCAAGACAGATTTGTATCGTGTAACTTGTTCCATATCACGTACATATTAGACGAATTCACTTTGTGTGCTGTTATAACGTTCCTTAATATGCAAGGATCTAATTTCCTTTGTATGTAACTGAAACCAAGATGATTCACAGGCCGGACTTTTGCACGTTTCGCGCAGAGCCCCGTGATGTAAACATCTTCTAAATGAAGCAATGGCATTGTTAATGCTGCTTGATACAATTTATATGCAACATCTAGACTCATCACATATCCTGTACCTGATAAATAATTGGGATACATTTTTTCCGAGTACATATACTTCGGTGTGTACCTGATAAATAAACCGATATCAATTTTAGAAACAGATCTCATAATTTGCAAGTATCTTGTAATCACTTTCTACTTACCATTTGTTGTTTGGGTCTAAAATGGGTTTTGCATTGCAAATAAGAGATCCCAATAATGTATCGGTAGATTGCGGTCTGGATTGCAATGTTTTCATTAATGCAGGAATATTTACAAACATATCATCGTCGGTTTTCATAAGATATTTCGCTTGTTTACAATTAAATGTTACCCATTTCAGCATCATAACAGATTTCAATGTTAAGTTGTTGTACGTATCATAAAATCTTTCTTGAATAATATCATTGTATTGTTGATGTTCATCGGCGATTAAACTCTGTAACGTTTTAATATAGTCAAACATTTTTTTATAGTTTCCATTCAGAAAGATTTTTAAGACACATCTGTACATACATTTAACGTGTCATTGTCACTCTGTCCCAAAAGAAAAGCTACCTTTACTGTTGAATTATATATATTTTCCAGACTGGTCTTATTAGCCCATGTGTTCCTTATCGCTGCTCTAGCTTTGTAATTTGAAACAGCTGAACAAACAACAATTAGAAGATATGGCTGTGGAGAACAAATACCAATAGGATTCAGAACTGAAGTGGTGTTCTCTGGATGAATATATGTACACAGATCTCTCGAGGTATTATAGGCCCATCCTGGCAGCTGTGCTGTAAAAGAATTTGTTTAAAATTTGATTCATTCTTTGGAAACAGAACTATTAGTATCCTATCTTTTTCTCAGCTTCTTCTAACATGCTAGAAAATTACACATTCAATTTTAGCAATATTCAAGCAGTATTCTACAATAGAAAAGCAGGAAAAAGAGACTAATTCTACTACCTGTTGTTTCTCTAATTCAATTGATATTCAAAAATCTATATTTATTTCTATAGCAGTCAAATTTTGTTCAAAATCTATGAAATCTATAAAATAATTCAAAAAATTTTGGTCAAATCTATACTTATTGATACACATATATTAATTGATAATTGCTAATCAGAAAAGTGAGAGTAAAAAACGTAATTTAGGATCAATACTGGTTAGTTTTTATTGTAACAGGATTTCAAGCAATGTTAGTAGATGCATACCCAGGGAGGCTACTGAACGTGTTTCACCGACAGACACTGCAGGGGATGGAGTCTCACCTAAGCCTGAGAATGGGCTTTGGGCAGAGTGATATGCCGGTACATATAATAAACCTAGTGTAGCTAAAATGACAAATCCTACTGCTAATCTTCGGACGAACGATATCTTTCCTTTGACTATTCCATTATTATTTATATTGGTGGCTGATGGTAATTCCAATGGCAATAGTCGCAATCTGTCCATCTAAGCAAAAATAATACACATTGTCTGTATTAAAACAATCGAAAATGAAACAATTCTGTGAATCGATATTATCAGAAGTTTCAATCAATGCGCATTCGATCAAACACTTTAAACAGTCGTTAAACAATTCAGATAACGTTATCAAATCATAAATCTCTTGTTCTGTATTCCATGAACAATGCAGTAAATCAAAGTGTAGTTATAAGTTTAAGAATGTTAGAGAGCAGCAGAGTATGACGGAGAAGCTGAAGAATTGTTACAAAATCTTGCATTGTTTATCGAAAACTGAAATCATTAACGTAAAGTTTATCACTTGAAAAAGTAATGGTAACATCTTCATTTCACAAGCAGGTGTATTAGAAATTGTTCGTAAATAAATATTGTGTTTAACACTGTTGATGGTATTGTTTTCGTGCGATAGCGTTATTTGTTATGTTAGAAACAAACGAATTTCTTTTCCGAACAATTGAAAACGTAACGCGCAATGTAGATCTAATGTAATACAGATATTGTTGAATGCAATTACTAAATCGAATGTGCTGTAAACAATTTTACCTTTGAGATGCGTTGATTGCGTTACGCTGCATTTGGCAGCTCTCCATTTACTGTCCCCTCGTAAGTTCAAACTTACGATTCATGGAAAGGTATCGTGTGATTTTGACAGTACATTTTTATAGTTGAGGAGTCGAAAAAAAATAAAGGAACTCCTGTTGCCACCGATCCGAATCCACCGCAGTGACTCGTGCAGTCACTGTGACAGTGACTGTCACTGGTGCTACTGATTCTGTAACTGTGCCCGCTGTGCCCTCCTACCGCTATTAGCTTCTTTAGTTCAGTTCATAAGGTATAGTGACGTAAATAAATACGTCATTTACCGATAAAAGTTTATCATCGAAACACAACGTCGTTAATCAGCACTACCACCGACAAAGCCTTACAGGAGTCATGTCACTCGAATAATTCGGTGTTTTCTTACGCCCTCTGGAATGTATTCTGACTGGAGTAAAAACTAAAAGGCCATCGACGTGATCTCGTCGGTACAGAAGGCCACTGAGGAGATTCTCGTCGGTGGCAGTCTTTAACAGTATCTCGTCGGTGGCACCAGTCACCAGTCACGAAAATTTCGGTGTTTCTTACGCCCTCTAGGATATATTCTGGCTTCAGCCAAAAAGAACAGAATGCCTCCGACGGCATTTCGTCGGTGCAAAAGACCACTGAGGAGATTATTATTAAATGTTACATTCTCCGCCATATTTCAGACGATATTTTGCCACTATTTTGATACTATTCTCGTCGGTGGAGCAACTTTTAGCGATGTGGTATTTCAGATCACTGTAATTTCCACCGTTATCACCCCGCCCATTGCGCCCACTTTTTGGTCCCGCGGGATAGCACGGGGGCTGGCAGTCTTTAACAGTATCTCGTCGGTGCACCAGTCACCAGTCAGCACCGACGAGATACTGTAGTCGCCAAAAATCCTTCTGGCAATCGTCATTTTAGTAAAAAAAGAACCTATTTTCAAAATTTCATCGAATTCTGAGATGGAGCATAAACGGAAGAACAGCCGCGCTGAACCACAAACTATCCCTTCG